>JACEEZ010006337.1:481776-526776 GCA_016584305.1 Chionoecetes opilio | reverse complement strand
GAGAGAGAGATATGAGCATTGCGTCACGTGTTTCAGGAAATCGTTGACATGCAAGAGATGATAATTCCTAGTACATGCTTGTGTTAGTAACGCCACCTTCTCCCTTCTTACTTATGCCACCCTGTCTCTATGCGTCTCGCCCCTCCTATTACTGCTTCAAACGGTAGTCTTGTATACCCTGCAGGAGTGACTAACAGTATTACGTCAGCACACCATGAGATAATAAAGTAAAATCTAAAATAACTATAGTATGAAAGGAATGATATTTAGTTTAGTCTACGTTAAAACAGATCCATTTTCTATAAAGATGGTTGGAGGATAGAAAAATATATACAAAGAACTTATTTATTAAAGGTGATATACTGAAACTATTACGTTGGAATGTTTAATATGACGCCTAATAGATATATAATACGTCATCTAGACCGAACCCGAAGGCCAGGAACGGGTTGTAAGGTGATATAGGAGATACAAATATGGCGACGTATGGCAGTAAGCACAAGCAACACAGAAAACAGGAATGCAAATCACATGTTCCTCAGTCACCCCAAAGCCATTAAGGGAAGTGCACGTACGTCTGTCCTCCTGTAATGGCATCTACACGTCCTGTCACGAGAGCCGCCCAGGGCCTCGCCAGCCTCCTGATACCTCGAGCCAGCGTGTGCAGGCCTCGGCGCCCTCCTATGGTGAGTCATGGGTCATGGGCGGCGTGGGTGCCATGGGTGGGATCATGTATGGCGGGGTGGTTTATCATATTTTGGTTGTGTTTCCGGGTTGTGTTGTGTGGTTTAGGGGTGTTAGGTTGTGGTTGTGATTGTTATATATTCTGTTTTGTTAGTGGTGTGGGTTGTCAGTGGCGTAGTTGCGGGGAAGCACGTGCCCCCCATGGTAATCCGGTGCCCCCCAGGTGTCCCCCACTGGCCATGGCTGCCGTACTCTGTATATTGCGGTCGGACTAAACACAGCAAACCACTGAAACTCCCTCACATTGCATGCAAATCAATAGCTAAACATTAATATCTTTCAGCAAACTAACCACAAACCACCAAAAACTACCACAAACCACTGAAACTCCCTCACATTGCATGCAAATCAATAGCTAAACATTAATATCTTTCAGCAAACCACCCACAAACCACTGAAACTCCCTCACATTGCATGCAAATCAATAGCTAAACATTAATATCTTACAGCAAACTAAACACAAACCACCAAAAACTACCACAAACCACTGAAACTCCCTCATATTACATGCAAATCAATAGCAAAACACATCTTTCAGTCAACTATCCACACCTAACCAACTAGGTTAGGTTAGGTATACTTTGTGGTTAAGGTTAGGTTAGGTATACTTTGTGGTTAAGGTTAGGTTAGGTATACTTTGTGGTTAAGGTTAGGTTAGGTATACTTTGTGGTTAGGTTAGGTTAGGGTGGTTTGCTGGTGGTTTGCGGTAGTTTGCGGTGTTTAGTCTGACCCGGATATTGTGTATCTCTTTAACCCCTTCACGCCCAGATCTTTCCTTTGCTATATAAAATCGTCTGTTGTTAGCCATAAAATAACGAAAAGTAACTGAATATACCAAATTAGCTAATGGACAAGGATACTAAACAGGTCATAGCTATAAAATATTGCTTATAGTCACTAAAAATCGTCTAATGGTACCCAAATTACAATGGAAATTACGTTCTGGGCCTCAAGGGGTTAAATACCACCACTGATCTGATCTTAGAATATGCCGGTCAATTTATAGTTTCACCCAACCAACGATTTTCTGATGCGCCTTATGTTTTTCTGGTGTGTTTTTATGTGTTTTGAATGAATCTGCTAACCGTTTCTTTCGCAATTTTTTTTGTATTTATTTATTTATTTATTTTTTGCAAAAATGACAAAAATTAACCTAAACCTAACCCTTACCTATACCTAACCTAACCTAACCTAACCCATACCTAACCTAACCTTTACCTAACTAAAAAAAAAAAAAAAAAAAAATACCTTTAACTAAAAAAAAAAAAAAAATGCGACAGAAACGGTTAGCAGATTAATTCAAACCACATAAAAACACACCAGAAAAACATAAGGCGCATCAGAAAATCGTTGGTTGGGTGAAACTAAATTATTCAATATGCCCTTATAGCCTTATATGTGGCATCAGAGTGGCCCCAGAACCCCGCTGTGCCCCCCCCCCCCCAGGTGCCCCCCATTGATAGATCCCTAGCTACGCCACTGGTATAAGTGCAGGGCAATATATGTCAATATATATCAATATATGCAATCCAAATAATGGATAATTTATAGTTTCACCCAACCAACGATTTTCTGATACGCCTTATGTTTTTCTGGTGTGTTTTTATGTTTTGAATGAATCTGCTAACCGTTTCTGTCGCAATATTTTTTTTTTTTTTTTTTTTTAAGGTAGATAAAGGTTAGGTTTTTTTTTTTTTTTTTTTTTAGTTAGGTATGGGTTAGGTTAGGTAAAGGTAAAGGTTAGGTTAGGTTTAGTTATATATTATCATTCACTTGTACATACTTGAATCATATAGCGTTGCAATCCATCTATGTCACTCCAGGCTTGCTTAGATAGACTCATACTACTTGATTGCTTGTTGGATTAAGGCTGAAACAAATAATCATCACTGCTTTATTGAGTTACTAACAATCTTGTGTGTCTTGCTTTCTTCCTCCTCCTTCCCTCTATCCATCCTCCTCCTCCTCTTCCTCCTTCATGTTCCTCCTTCATCTTCCTCCTCCTTCTTCTCCTCCTTCATGTTCCACCTCTTCCTCCTTCTCCTCTTCCTCCTCCTCCTCCTTCTTCTCCATCCTCCTCCTCTTCCTCTTCCTCCTCCATCCTCCTCCTCCTCCTTCTTCTTCTTCTTCTTCTCTTCCTCCTCCTCCTTCATCTTCCTCCTCCTCCCATTCCTCCTCCTCCTTCATGTTCCTCCTCCTCCTCCTCCTCCTCCTCCACCTCCACCTCTTCCTCCTCCTCCTTCATGTTCCTCCTCCTCCTCCAACTACATTACTTACCTGTCATCCTGTCAATCTTACATCTCTCTCCCTTGCCCTTTCTTCTCATTCTTCCTTCTCTTCCTTCATTTCTTCCCATATTTCCTTCTCTTCCCATTCATTCTTCCCCTCCCTTCATTCATGTATCTACTCCCTCCCTTCTTTCTTCCTTTCTTTCCCATCTCAATCACCACCACATCTCCCCCTTCCCTTCCCCCCTCCTTTGTTCCCCCTTCCCTTCCCCCCTCCTTTGCTCACCCCTTCCCTTCCCCCCTCCTTTGCTACCCCTTCCCTTACCCCCTCCTTTGTTCCCCCTTCCCTTACCCCCTCATTTGTTCCCCCTTCCCTTACCCCCTCATTTGCTCCCCCTTCCCTTCCCCCCTCCTTTGCTTCCCCCTTCCCTTCCCCCTCCTTTGTTCCCCCTTTGCTTCCCCTTCCCTTCCCTCCTCCTTTGTTTCCCCTTCCCTTCCTCCCCCCCCCCCCCCCTTTGTTCCCCCTTACCCCCTCACTTGCTCCCCTTACCCCCTCACTTGCTCCCCCTCCCCTACCTCCAGTCCCCCTTCCCTCCCTTCTACAGACACGAGGACGCCTTACCCTATTTGGCATCACTAGAGGTAACTAACTAACATTACTAACTAACTGTCTGTCTGTCTGTCTGTACTTAAAAGTCCCTATCAATTGCATGACCTAATCCATGTTGTTGCTTTGTAGTTATGGTTGGTTTTAATATGTTGTCTAGTAAGAGATAATAGTTGTAGAATATACCTTTAAAATGTAATGTTTTAATAGAATAGTTGTAGAATATAGCTTTAGAATATAGTGTTAGAATATAATAGTTGTAGAATATAGCTTTATAATATAATGTTAGAATAGAATAGTTGTAGTTGTTAGAATACAATAGTTATAGAATATAGCTTTAGAATAGAATGTTAGAATAGTTGTAGTTGTTAGAATAGAATAGTTGTAGAATATAGCTTTAGAATAGAATGTTAGAATAGAATAGCTATAGTTGTGGTTGGCTTTAGTAGTAAGAGTTGTAGCTTTAGAATATATTTAGTGTTGTTATAGTAGGATATTTTGTTGTAGTTATTTAAAGCTGATAAAATGTCTTATCTCTATGATGAATACAACCAAACCATTCTTATGTATGTTGAAAATAACTACTCCAAAAGTAATAATTTGCGACGGAAGCTCATAGAGAGAATATTTCCTAGAATCCAATAAGGTAAACAGAAACCATACTCCCAATTGTGTGGGGAATTCTGGTCCTAGTGTAAAATAATACCCATACATATTTAAATGTGCCAAATATGTATTAGAATATATACACGTACCTTGTAACTTGTGGTAATGTTGGGGGCCCGGAGGAGGGGGAGGGTGGGGTAGCTGGCAGACACTCAAACAGTATTACCAACTACAAATTCAAGGCCCCACACAACACACACACACACCACACGCGCTGTTTTTATGCCTTCCCATGCCCTTCCCTGTCTATGCCGTGCCCGCGGGGGTGTACTATGCCCACACACGGGTACTCCAGGAAGGACGCGGTGTACATACAGGCTGGCGTGACGAAGGCGCTGACGAGGAAGAGAGGAGAGTCGTTATAAAGGGGTCGTGGGATAACCGGCTAGGCGACTTGATTTCAATAACAGCAAGGTATTGATTTTAGATATCGGTGACTTTTCGTGATATCGTTGACTCGGTAAAATTCTAGTCTTTCCCCGCCCTCATTAGTGAGTGGGCTTTTTTCCTCCAGACCTTCACAGATCCCTTCAGATAACTGTAAAACGTAATTATAAAGGGGTGGTAACTACTACTACTACTACTATTACTATTACTACTACTACTACTAAGCATGGGACAGGGCTCAAATTTTATCGTTGACTCTTGTTCATTTTTTTCAAAGTTCTCTTATTTTCTTTCGTACAAGTTTTCATTCACCGTTTTTATTTTTAGTTCCTAGCTGTTGTTTTTTTCTTCTCCCTTTTGATTCCCTATGTACAGTTCTACTTTATCTCGTCATTCTTTATTGGTTTATTTTTATTTAGTTTGTGGGATTCACTTTTTTGTTTATTTTATTTCAGTGTATATTAATTCAGAATTTTTTTTCTCGTTTTTTTTGTTTTGTCTTTTTGATTCCTTTTGATTCCCACTGGTTCTACTTTTCTCTTTATTCTTTATTTCGTTTCTTTGTCAGACTTAGAAGAGAGAGAGAGAGAGAGTTCCGTGTAAGGCAAGGAGGAAGATGGAGTGTGCAGGCAAAAAAGGGAGGAGGAGGAAGATATTTAAGCACTAGAATTATTATCTCCTCTTCCTCCTCCTCCTTTTTATTCCTCCTACTTATCATAACTTACCTATCCTCTTCCTCCTTCCTTCCTCCTCCTCCTGTCTTCCTTATTTACATAGTCTCTTCTTATATTTACCCGCTTAATAAGATACCTCCTACTTCCTTGTTTGTTGTGGTGCGGGAGAAGGGGGGGGAGGGGGTAGGGGGGGAACCGTAACGACCTTGCTATTATACGGTTGTTGTCCCCATCCCCCATCACTACTACACCCCCCCCTTCTCTACCCTGCCCCCCCCCCATCACTATCACTACTATCCCCCCTACCTACACTCACCATCACTGCCACACCATACAGCCCTTGGAGGAAGTATGTACCATATGTACCCATGTATGTACCCTATGTACCCATACTACCTTGATACACCCCCTCCCCTCCCTCCCTCCCCTCCTTCTTTCTAGCCTTCTACTTTCCTATCCTTTCTCTCTTATTATCTAGTTAGTGTAGTGTAGTGAAATCAAAAAGCCATGTAAGGACTTAATGGTCTGTTGCTGTTTGTGTTTCCTTTGTATTCCTTTGTATTCCTCTACCCTACCCTGCTCTTCTGTAAAACTTGTTGCTTACTACCGCCTTAGAGAGAGAGAGAGAGAGGACATCTTTAGCTGATTTTGAGGAGAAAAGAGGGACATCTTTGCTGATTTGAGAGAAGGAAGAGGCATCTTTAGCTGATTTTGAGAGAGAAGAGAGGAGAGAGGACATCTTTAGCTGATTTGAGAGAGACATTTTAGTGATTTGAGAGAGGACATCTTTAGTGTTTTGAGAGAGAGAGAGAGAGACACTCTTTAGCTGATTTTGAGAGAGAGAGATGGAGAGAGAGGGGACCTCTTTTGCTGATTTTGAGAGAGAGAAGAGGACACCTTTAGCTGATTTTAGAGAGGAATTTACTGATTTGAGAGGAAGAGAGGGGAGTTGACACTAGTGATTTGAGAGAGAGAGAGAGAGGACATCTTTAGTTGATTTTGAAGAGGAGAGAGGGGACACCTTTAGCTGATTTGAGAGAGAGAGAGAGGACACCTTTAGCTGATTTTGAGAGAGAGAGAGGACACCTTTAGCTGATTTTGAGAGAGAGAGAGAGAGAGGACATCTTTAGCTGATTTTGAGAGAGAGGACATCTTTAGCTGATTTTGAACACTTACTGCCTTAACTTATCCACCTTTTAAGCCCTGTGTGTCATTAATAACTTTAAATAAAGTAAGAAAAAGAGAGAGAAGGGAGAGAGATCGCATTTTCTTTCTTAAGCCTAAACACGTCCTAACAAAACAAGAATGGGCGGTTACCTGAGAGAGAGAGAGATAGAGAGAGGCAAATATAGGTAGAAGTTAATTCCTTACCTACCTACCAACACCCCTCCTCCTCTTCCTCTCTTCTTCTTCTTCTCCTTCTTCTTCGTCTCTTCCTCCTCCTTCTTCGTCTCCTCGTCCTCCTTCTTCCCCTCCTCCTCCTTCTTCTTCGTCTCTCCTTCTCCTTCGTCTCTTTCTCCTTCGTCTCCTCCTTCTTCGTCTCTTCCTCCTCCTTCTTCGCCTCCTCGTCCTCCTACCCCTCCTCCTCCTCCTCCTCCTCCTCCAGGGACACCACACCCACACAAACCTTGAGGTGGAGGAGGAGGACACGGGTATTGTGGTGGTAGATGATGATGATTTATCAGGTGAACGGGTGAAATTACAAGCCAGACTTAGGACGGAAAGACTGTTAAAAAGCGCTGACGTCATTTGTGTGCGACGGTGTGAGGTGTGTGTGTGTTTGAAGAACAACACACACGTTATGTCATACTGCGCTTACTGCATCACAGCGGGCACATAGCATGGAGAATTTTAAAGGTTTGGCACCACACACACACACACACATACATACACACAGTCTCACACACACACACGGGGGGATCCTTATCAAATACTTGTGAATTTTATGAGCTGTGTACTCGAACTCTCGCGCGTGTGTGTGTGTGTGTGTGTGTATAAATGTGTGTACGTACCCTTCTCTTTTCTGCGCCGTTGCATAATCATAATTTGTTGCGTGCTTTTGCTTTTATTTCCTGCCCTCTCTTCCTTCTCTGAACAGGCAGCCAGATAGACAGAGGGATAAATGAAGGGGGTATTGCCGTAACTGTGACAGAAGAAGAAATAAAAGTAGCTAGGTGGTCTAAAGAAGAGATGGAAGAAGACATAATATATAAGATACTTTGATCCTGTCACCGTAGATAACAGTATAGTCGCCACCTGCACTAATGTAGCCAGCGCCATATATTACGAATTATAGCATTACTACTGATTTTTATGTGCCACTGAAGATGATACGCAGTAGTTTATATCATGACTATAATCTGCTGTGAAGTGTGGGGCAGGTGTATCCAGCTTCTTTCCTGTGAATACAGGAGTGAGGCAAGGGTGCGTCCTTGCCCCATCACTTTTCAACGCTTGTATGGACTGGGTATTGGACAAGGTTGTAGATCAAAGTGATTGTGGAGCATCCGTCGGCAACACCAAGATCACTGATCTTGTTTTTGCCGATGATGCAGTAATCTTTGCTGAGTCGCTGGAGGTCCTGGTGATGGCTCTCGAGGCGCTGCACGAGGAGGCAAAGCCTTTGGGACTTGAGGTCTCCTGGCTCAAGACCAAGGTCCAGGTGTTTGGAGACTTACTAGATGAAGCAGTACAGTCTGTTCATGCGTGTGGCGAGGACATTGAGATCTTGGAAAGTTTTACATACCTTGGTAGCGCAGTCCATAATGACGGCGGGTCACGTCAAGAAGCCTTGCGGCGGATTGGCATAGCCCACGGTGTTATGGACTCGCTCAGCGGGAGTATTTGGCGTTGTCGGTACCTGTGCAGGAGGACAAAGATCCGGATCTTCAAGTCGCTTGTGATCCCTGTCTTACTCTATGGTTGTGAGACATGGACACTAAATAGTGACTTGAAGAGACGAATCAATGCCTTTGGTAATAAGTGTCTTCGCAGAATCATGGGGTATCGCTGGGATGATTACGTGTCAAATCAGCGATTGCACCGTGAGACTGAATCGGGGCCTATTACTTGCATAGTCCGTCAGCGCCAACTTCGGTTATATGGGCATGTGGCACGCTACCCTGAAACCGATCCTTCCCACCGGGTTGTATCTGTAAGAGACAATCCGGCGTGGAGGAGGCCAAGGGGGCGCCCACAAGGCTCGTGGCTGGGGCAAGTTGATGTTTCTTGTCGAGAGCTGCTTGGTATGGGAAAGGAGCCTGCATGGGAACTCGCGCGAGGTGACCCCCGGGAGTGGCGTCGTAGGGTGGGCGAAGCGACGCCCCCCGGCGTATGCCCCCAATGATTGATTGATTGTATAATCTACTGTTTCAGCGTTGTTTTATGCTTTGTATCTGCGAGTATATACAGTTTCAAATTTCACTTTTTTTTCTTTTTCGGGCGACGACGACAGCGGGACACTCAGTAAATAAACACTAGATGGCGACTTTTTTTGTTGGTAGCCACTTTGTAGATATTTTTGTCATTTGTTCATTTATAGCCATAATATGACACAGATGAAGACACAAAATGACACACACTCTCCAGATAGCCCCTTCTAACTTTCCTGAAATCATGGATGTAGAAATGTAAGTATTAACGCCACCACACGTCTGTAAACAGAAAAAAAAGTTGTCCTGGCGACTTTACTGTTATCTACGGTAGACACTTTGCAAGTACCAACTACCAAGGTTATTGACTATACAAAACGCCACCACGCCAGGACGCTTTGTATAGTCAATAACCTTGTAGTTGGTACTTGCACAGTGTCTAGATAGGATCAAAGTATCTTATATATTATAAAATTATGTCTTCTTCCTTCTCTTTAGACCACCTACTTCTATTTCTTCTGTTAACAGTTACGGCAATATCACCTTCATTTGTCCGTATGTGTCTGTTTGTCTGTCAGTCTATATAGTCTGTGTCTGTCTGTCTATATAGTCCGTATGTATCTGTGTCTGTGTCTATAGTCCGTAAGTCTGTATCTGTCTGTCTGTCTATATAGTCCGTATGTCTGTATCTGTCTGTATGTCTATATAGTCCGTATGTCTGTATCTGTCTGTCTGTCTATATAGTCCGTATGTCTGTATCTGTCTGTCTGTCTATATAGTCCGTATGTCTGTATCTGTCTGTCTGTCTATATAGTCCGTATGTCTGTATCTGTCTGTCTGTCTATATAGTCCGTATGTCTGTCTGTCTGTCTATATAGTCCGTATGTCTGTCTGTCAGTCTATACAGTCCGTATGTCTGTCTATATAGTCCGTATGTCTGTCTGTCTATATAGTCCGTATGTCTGTCTATATAGTCCGTATGTCTGTCTGTCTATATAGTCCGTATGTCTGTCTGTCTATATAGTCCGTATGTCTGTATCTGTCTGTCTGTCTATATAGTCCGTATGTCTGTATCTGTCTGTCTGTCTATATAGTCCGTATGTCTGTATCTGTCTGTCTGTCTATATAGTCCGTATGTCTGTATCTGTCTGTCTGTCTATATAGTCCGTATGTCTGTATCTGTCTGTCTGTCTATATAGTCCGTATGTCTGTATCTGTCTGTCTGTCTATATAGTCCGTATGTCTGTATCTGTCTGTCTGTCTATATAGTCCGTATGTCTGTATCTGTCTGTCTGTCTATATAGTCCGTATGTCTGTATCTGTCTGTCTGTCTATATGTCCGTATGTCTGTATCTGTCTGTCTGTCTATATAGTCCGTATGTCTGTATCTGTCTGTCTGTCTATATAGTCCGTATGTCTGTATCTGTCTGTCTGTCTATATAGTCCGTATGTCTGTATCTGTCTGTCTGTCTATATAGTCCGTATGTCTGTATCTGTCTGTCTGTCTATATAGTCCGTATGTCTGTATCTGTCTGTCTGTCTATATAGTCCGTATGTCTGTATCTGTCTGTCTGTCTATATAGTCCGTATGTCTGTATCTGTCTGTCTGTCTATATAGTCCGTATGTCTGTATCTGTCTGTCTGTCTATATAGTCCGTATGTCTGTATCTGTCTGTCTGTCTATATAGTCCGTATGTCTGTATCTGTCTGTCTGTCTATATAGTCCGTATGTCTGTATCTGTCTGTCTGTCTATATAGTCCGTATGTCTGTATCTGTCTGTCTGTCTATATAGTCCGTATGTCTGTATCTGTCTGTCTGTCTATATAGTCCGTATGTCTGTATCTGTCTGTCTGTCTATATAGTCCGTATGTCTGTATCTGTCTGTCTGTCTATATAGTCCGTATGTCTGTATCTGTCTGTCTGTCTATATAGTCCGTATGTCTGTATCTGTCTGTCTGTCTATATAGTCCGTATGTCTGTATCTGTCTGTCTGTCTATATAGTCCGTATGTCTGTATCTGTCTGTCTGTCTATATAGTCCGTATGTCTGTATCTGTCTGTCTGTCTATATAGTCCGTATGTCTGTATCTGTCTGTCTGTCTATATAGTCCGTATGTCTGTATCTGTCTGTCTGTCTATATAGTCCGTATGTCTGTATCTGTCTGTCTGTCTATATAGTCCGTATGTCTGTATCTGTCTGTCTGTCTATATAGTCCGTATGTCTGTATCTGTCTGTCTGTCTATATAGTCCGTATGTCTGTATCTGTCTGTCTGTCTATATAGTCCGTATGTCTGTATCTGTCTGTCTGTCTATATAGTCCGTATGTCTGTATCTGTCTGTCTGTCTATATAGTCCGTATGTCTGTATCTGTCTGTCTGTCTATATAGTCCGTATGTCTGTATCTGTCTGTCTGTCTATATAGTCCGTATGTCTGTATCTGTCTGTCTGTCTATATAGTCCGTATGTCTGTATCTGTCTGTCTGTCTATATAGTCCGTATGTCTGTATCTGTCTGTCTGTCTATATAGTCCGTATGTCTGTATCTGTCTGTCTGTCTATATAGTCCGTATGTCTGTATCTGTCTGTCTGTCTATATAGTCCGTATGTCTGTATCTGTCTGTCTGTCTATATAGTCCGTATGTCTGTATCTGTCTGTCTGTCTATATAGTCCGTATGTCTGTATCTGTCTGTCTGTCTATATAGTCCGTATGTCTGTATCTGTCTGTCTGTCTATATAGTCCGTATGTCTGTATCTGTCTGTCTGTCTATATAGTCCGTATGTCTGTATCTGTCTGTCTGTCTATATAGTCCGTATGTCTGTATCTGTCTGTCTGTCTATATAGTCCGTATGTCTGTATCTGTCTGTCTGTCTATATAGTCCGTATGTCTGTATCTGTCTGTCTGTCTATATAGTCCGTATGTCTGTATCTGTCTGTCTGTCTATATAGTCCGTATGTCTGTATCTGTCTGTCTGTCTATATAGTCCGTATGTCTGTATCTGTCTGTCTGTCTATATAGTCCGTATGTCTGTATCTGTCTGTCTGTCTATATAGTCCGTATGTCTGTATCTGTCTGTCTGTCTATATAGTCCGTATGTCTGTATCTGTCTGTCTGTCTATATAGTCCGTATGTCTGTATCTGTCTGTCTGTCTATATAGTCCGTATGTCTGTATCTGTCTGTCTGTCTATATAGTCCGTATGTCTGTATCTGTCTGTCTGTCTATATAGTCCGTATGTCTGTATCTGTCTGTCTGTCTATATAGTCCGTATGTCTGTCTGTTTGTTCTGCTTTCTCATTTTTCCAGAATATTCACTTATCAGTCCTTCACGTCTCCCTCCCTCTCTCCCTTACTACATACCAAACTACCCTAACCCCTTGAGACCCACAACGTAATTTCCATTGTAATATGACTACCATTAGACGATTTGTAGTGACTATAAGCAATATTTTATAGCTATGACCTATTTAGTATCCTTGTCCACTAACTCATTTGGTATATTCAGGCACTTTTTGTAATTTTATGGCTAACAGACGATTTTTATATAGCCAAGGCAAGATCTGGGCGTGAAGGGGTTAAGTAAATAGAAACAAATAAGGCGTCACTTAAAGTCGGTACACATTTCTCCCAAGGCCAGTTTTTGTTCCCGACTCTTTCTCCTCTGTCTTGGTTCACTGATTTCTCCCGCCACGTGTTATATAACCTCCCTTCCCTCTCCCTCCCTCCCTCCCTCCCTCCCTCCCTCTCTCCTCTCCCTTCCTCTCCCTCCTCTCCTTCCCTTCCCTCCCTCCCTTCCCTCTCTCCTCCCTCCCTTCCCTCTCTCCTCCCTCCCTTCCCTCCCTCCTTTCCTCTCCCTCCCTCTCTTCTTTCCCTTCCTCCTCGCCTTCCCTTCCCTCTCTCCCTCTCTCCTCTCCTCTCCTTCTCGCCTTCCCTTCCTCTCTCTCTCTCTCTCTCTCTCTCTCTCTCTCTCTCTCTTTGTCCTACTCCCCTATTCGTCCCTTATTCTCTCCCTTTCCTCTTCCCCATTCTCTCTTTGTTCCTCTGTCCTTCCCTCCCACCTGTTCTTCATCAGTTAGTTCCTTATCATCTCTCCGTTCTTCCCTCCTACCACTGCCTCTGTCTTGCCTTCCCTTCCACCTTATATTTCGTTCCCTATGCCTTCTCCCTCTACTCCTACGTCTGGCTGTCTCTCTCTCTCTCTCTCTCTCTCTCTCTCTCTCTCTCTCTCTCTCTCTCTCTCTCTCTCTCTCTCTCTCTCTCTCTCTCTCTCTCTCTCTCTGCCTCCTGCCTCCCTCTCCCTCTCTCCCTCCCTCTCTCTCTGTTGCTAAGATGGGAGTGGGCTCAGCTGTCAAGAGGGATTGTATTGATTTAATGACCCTCTCTCCTCCCTGTCCTGCTCCCTATCATGGTCAAAGAGAGAGAGAGAGAGAGAATGTACTGTACTTCTCTCTCTCTCTCTCTCTCTCTCTCTCTCTCTCTCTCTCTCTCTCTCTCTCTCTCTCTCTCTCTCTCTCTCTCTCTCTGGCTGGGAAACCAATACGTTGTTCTATTGTTGAACTCTGCATTTATTTGATGTTTTATATTAACTCAGTTCAGTCAGCATTTATAGGGATAGTAGTAGTTGTTGTAGTAGCTGTTGTTGTAGCTGTTGTTGTAGTAAGAGGAGTAGTTGTAGGACGAGGAGTAGTTGTAGGAGGAGGAGGAGTAGTTGTAGTGGGAGAAGTAGTAGTTGTGGGAGGAGGAGTAGTAGTTGTAGTGGGAGGAGGAGTAGTAGTTGTAGTGGGAGGAGGAGTAGTAGTGGGAGGAGTAGTAGTAGTGGGAGGAGTAGTAGTAGTGGGAGGAGGAGTAGTAGTGGTTGTAGGACGAGTAGTAGTAGTAGTAGTGGGAGGAGGAGTAGTAGTGGTTTTAGGACGAGGAGTAGTAGTAGTAGTGGAAGGAGGAGTAGTAGTAGTAGTGGAAGGAGGAGTAGCATTTGTAGTAGAAGTAGTAGTTGTAGTAGGAGGAAGAAGAGTAGTTGTAGTGGGGGGGGGAGTAGGAATAGTAGTGGGAGTAGTAGATGTTGTAGGGTAGTGGGGGGAGGAGGAGGAAGAAGTAGGGGTTTCATGAAGTTCAAAAAGACAGTTGCCAGATGTCACAATAT
Organism: Chionoecetes opilio; assembly: GCA_016584305.1. NCBI lineage: Eukaryota > Metazoa > Arthropoda > Malacostraca > Decapoda > Majidae > Chionoecetes > Chionoecetes opilio. The sequence continues at coordinate 512,959 of JACEEZ010006337.1, read as the reverse complement.
GGACTGCATGACCGATACCGCTTTCGCTCGCTCGATAAACGGAGTGACTGGTTTTGAAAGATACATCAACTTTAACCCTTCTCTCTCTCTCTCTCTCGCTCTCGCTCTCTCTCTCTCTCTCTCTCGGGACGTTATTTCAGTACTCAACATTATATAACCGTTTGTGTATGTCATTCGAAAAAAATGCAGAAAAAACGGCGCGTGTGTTCAATAACCCGCGACAGGTATTTAGAGAGAGCGGGAGGGAGAGAGAGAGAGAGCCAGGTATAACTTACGTAATATAATAGAAAAAAATACAGGAAGGACGCCGGGGGAAGAGAAATCAAGAAAAAAAGAACGAAAATAAAAATAGTTTGCAGAGATTTAGACACGGTGTCTGGACGATTCGAGCGAATACCTTTTCGAGCGTTGGACGATTCGAGCGAATACCTTTTCGAGCGTTGGACGATTCGAGCGAATACCTTTTCGAGCGTTGGACGATTCGAGCGAATACTTTTTCGAGCGTTGGACGATTCGAGCGAATACTTTTTCGAGCGTTGGACGATTCGAGCGAATACTTTTTCGAGCGTTGGACGATTCGAGCGAATACTTTTTCGAGCGTTGGACGATTCGAGCGAATACTTTTACGAGCGCCCCACAAACCTTGCTCCACTTCTCACTACCGTAGTATTGATAATTAATTTTCTTTTTGTTCTTGATATCATCTGTTACTAAACCGAACCCTACCTCTAACCTAACCTAACCTCATTTAACCTAACTTAACCATTTCTGGCTGAAATATCGGTAGATTTATACGTTATAATAGGCGTTATAATGCACTCACTTTTTCTTTTCATCAACGTTCACACACACACACACAAAGGCGTAACAGATAGGCGTGCGTCCTGTTTCTATAAATACTATAGGCAGTACAATCCAGGCAGAGGGGAGTGATGTACCCTGTGCGTGTGTGTGTGTGTGGGTGTGTGCATTACCTGACGTGATCTCACTGGTACCCTGTACCGCATATAACACTTTATTCGCCAGCTGCAATTATGTCGCCAGCCGCCAAATATTACGAATTATAGCATCACTACTGATGTGTATGTGCCACTGAAGATGATACACAGTAGTTTATATCATGACTGTATAATCTATCCTGTTTCAGCGTTGTTTTATGCTTTGTAGCTGCAAGTATAGACGGTTTCAAATTTTCCAACTCGTTTTTTTTTCTCGCGACGACGACGGCGGGAGGACACTCAGAACATAAACACTAATTGGTGATATTTTTGAATTTTTTTCATTTATAGCCATAATATGACACAGATGAAGACACAAAATGACAGACTCTCCAGATAGCCCCTTCTAACTTTACTGAAATCATGGATGTAGAAATGTAAGTATTAACGCCACCAAACATTTGCTCCAAATGCAAATCCTCAAGGAGGATTATCACAACAATTATCGTCAAGGAAGATTATCACGACCGGACTTTGACCTGATTAGGACCTCAGCCGTGACCTCTCACGGAGGTCACATCCTACTGACATCCCTAGGGATGAGTAATTATATTGACCTGGGGCATGCCACACCTTAATTTCATTCACACCTCCAAGGCCCAACCCCATTCAGCCTCTCTAACTTCTAATATCTAACTTCTAATATACTATATAAGGAGAGAGACTCAGAGAGACTGTCAGACACAGTTACTCTCTACTACAGCTGCCGTGATCAGATGAGGATATAAAATAGCTTGCGTGAGTGACTTGCAAGTTGCAATACAAGAGTTTAGAAAATACATGACATGTCCGTGCATTCATGCATAGAAATAACACGTACTGTTGCAATGAGTTTAACCCACAGAGGAAATGCTGTCACTTTACAAAGGACATTTATTCCAATGCTGACGATCAGGAGTATGTTGATATACCTGATCTATAAATATTCAGAAAAAAACACATTGTTGGTCTATAGCATGAATGGGTATGTATCCTAATATATATATATATATATATATTGTCGCGGCTTTTTGAGACCGAGGTCGCCGTTTTGGGCTCGTTTTGGGATGAGATTGGGTAGGAACTGTAGTCTGCGACCTGGCAATCTGTCCCCACCTAGGGCCTCTGTATAAAGGTACTCTAACCCCACCGGGTGCACCCACCTTCCTCTGTCCCGTCCACACTACCAAACTTTCTTTGGAAACATTGTTTCCAAACTGTTAGCAAACATTTGGGAAACAATTTTAAGGTTTATTTATTTTCCATCCAGAATGGGAAACGTCGAGAAACATTGTGTGTGTGTGTGTGTGAGATAGGTATGTGTAGGTGTGTGTGTGTTGCGTATGTGTTGCGTGTGCGTATGCGCGCGTGTGCGTATGCGCGTGTGTGCGAACAGGTGTGTGTATTGCGTGTGCTCTCGTGTGTGTGTGCGTGCTGAGGAAGCTACAAGAGGCCGTGAGATCTACACGAGGTACTTCCTGTAATATTACTGGTTATATGATTATAAATAATAGCAATGCAATAGTAGCGAGGGCAGTCATTTAAAGAGATAGTAATTAAATCATCATTAATAATGAAAACAATAAAAGTAAAATTTACGTAGGCGGGGAGACTATAAACTATAGACTAAACTATAGACTATAGGCGAGGAGTCTGGAGGAAGTGAGGACGTGTCTATCGTGGTGAAGGTGTGCCCAAGGGATTAAGTGTCGGAGAAGTCACACCTGTGACCTGAGTATTTTTTTTGTCTTCCTCCAACACAAAAATTGAATTGAAATATTAATATATTGATTATAACGGGACCGTGAATGTTTTGATGACTTGTTGAAAGAAGTACACATATTATTTCCCTTGTTACTCATTAAATGTAGGCAGAGAGAGAGAGAGAGAGAGAATTGTAACAGCTTGCCAAGAGGTTTGAAGGTTAGTAGAAGACGCATATGACAAAAGTTTAGTCCATATGGTAGTAATCGAGATAAAGCAGAAGCGATAAAACAAAACTTTCCTGTAGTGGATGATCCCCACCACAACACCGCCGACTGCCGTGGCACGGCAGTCGGCGGTGTTGTGGTGGGATCGGATTTCAACTAAAAATCAATTTCTAAATCAGATATCTGACAGAAAATCTCTTAAAATACAATAACAAGCAATTTTTTAGTCCTTATTGTTTAATACCATGCGTGTATAGTAGCATATCTATCCTACGCTCGAATAGCCATTCACTCCAATGGTCCTCCGCTCGAAAAGTCATTCGCTCGAAAACTCATTCGCTCGAAAACTCATTCGCTCGAAAGGTCGTGTAACCTTAGACACTATTTCCCTTTTTATTTCGCCAGGTGGAATATCAGAGAAAATACAGAATATTCTTATTAATGTATTTGAAATATATATTCTTCACTATCAACACTACCAGGTATTCGATACTACTACTACTACTACTACTACTACATTACATCTGTTGTGACTCATTTAGATTGATAGAGGTAGATCTTGAATATTGACTGCCTTGATGTACCTTTTAATTTAGCCATCTGTGGGATCAATAGCCGTTTAAATAAGAAATATATGTTAAGATCATATGAAGACGTAGCCACTTTATCCGAACACTGATGGAGGATACTGTACGAGGGAGAGGGGAGTAATGAAGGGAAGATAAGAATTGACACTTTTTTTGGTTTGGGAATGTTGTATATTTTATTTTTATTTATACACTACCACTATTTTTTTTTTTCTCTCTCTCTCTCTCTCTCTCTCTCTCTCTCTCTCTCTCTCTCTCTCTCTCTCTCTCTCTCTCTCTCTCTCTCTCTCTCTCTCTCTCTCTCTCTCTCTCTCTCTGTCACTAGAAAAAAGGCACGTGTCTTCACTTATCCGTTGCAGAGAGTTTATGTCACCCGAAAAAAATGCAGAAAAAACGGCGCGTGTTCAATAACCCGCTGCATGTATTTAAAGAGAGAGAGACTTTAAGTACTCCTACAATACAACTTAAAATATTGAAAAATCCTCCTTGCTTGGCTCATATACAGGACCAAAGACTACTCTATATATACAGTAGTCTTTGACAGGACATATTATCTTTCTTTCTTCCTTCACTCCCAAGTTTTGTATCTTTCTCTTCATCTCCCTGACGTCATCTTTCTTATAAATAAACAAAGAAAACAATGGGAAGGAGATAGAACACGAGAATAAAGACCACACGCACGCACCACACACACACACACACACACACACACACACACGTCACACACACACACACACACGTCACACACACACACACACACACACGCGTCACACACACACACACGCGTCACACACACACACAGTCATATTGTGCAAAGGATTGTAGTTCGTCTAGAGGTCAGTTTAAAGAGATAAGAATGTCCTTCGTTCTTTTCTTCTTTCCTTCCTTCCTTCCTTCTTTCCTTATTTCCTTCCTTCCATCCTTCCTTCCCTCTTTCCTTCTTTCCATCCCTCTTTCCTTCTTTGCATCCTTCCTTCCCTCTTTCCATCCTTCCATCCTTTCTTTCCTTCTTTCCATCCTTCCTTCCCTCTTTCATTCTTTCCTTCCCTCTTTCCATCCTTCATTCCCTCATTCCTTCTTTCCATCCTTTCTTCCCTCTCCCTCTTTCCTTCATGCCTTCTGTAAGACTCCTTCACAAACAGGTCGAAATCGTAGGTAAGGACAGAAAATTTATACGAGCTTTTAATTATCATTATTATTTTTTTGAGATGTACACATGAAACTTACCGTAACTCAGAATTATGTGCAACTCACTCATTCACATGATAGAGAGAGAGAGAGAGAGAGTGTAACGAGTTGTTTTGAGTCCCCTGAAGCACATCATGAAACCCTTGCATGACATCACGCGACACTTTCCTTGAATAATGTAACCCTGACCTTGACTTTATAATATAACCGAAATATAAACAAGACCGAGATTAGAATAAACTTTAGAAAATGAAAAAGAATCGTCCAGCAATGACTGGCGTGGTGGTCCTGGCCACCCTGCTGAGCCTCGCCGTGTGCGCGAGGCTGAAGTCTGGCGCGCCCACCGCCGAGGAGGTGGAGGCCGCCCTGGCCCGCAGCCAGCGGCGCCTCCAGCAGCACCTGCTCAACATGGAGGAGCAGCACCAGCGCCACCGGGCGCTGGTGGAGTCCACACAGGTGGACATGGATCGTCTGATGGACGTGACTGCCGTGCTGGAGGTGCTGCAGCGGATCAGCACCTCCAGCACGAGGGACTTGCGTGCTCTCGTCAAGAGCACCAAGGACAAAGGCGACGCGGCCCTGCTGGAAGAACAGAAAGCTGTCGAGGGCGAGGAGGAGGACATGACCCTCCTTGCCCGCCGCAAGGCCTGCGCCAAGGCACACCTGCAGGATGCCAAGCAGGACCTGCAGGTGGTGAAGGACGCCGTTGCAAAGCAGAGTGAGAATCTGCGCGGCAAGAGGACTGTCACACTGACAGAGGTGAACCGTCTCCTGAACCTGACCCAGGAGACGGACCTGAAAGTGGAACGCCTTCGCTCACGGGAGGAGCCTTCTGCCGCCACGCCGCAGCAGCCCGTGGCGGAGGGGGAGGACACCGGCGGGGACATCACCGCTGAGGTGCCCACAGTACTGATGGACGAGGAACCTTTCCGGCACACTGCCTGGGAGACTGCACAGTTCCTCGTGCCAGACATAGCTGTGGGCGTCCCCCCCATGGAGCTGAAGCAGATGGAGCTGCTAGAGAGTCTCCCCGAGAGGCGGCCCTTCCCGTGGCTCACATGCCTGCACGCCGCCCTCAGCCTCGCTGTGACCGCCACCAGGCTGTGGGGGCGCCTGCGTGTGCGGCAGCGGCGCCGCGCCCTCTGAGGGGCTGCCACCACCGCCTCACGGACGGCCCTGCACACGGCAGGCCGCTCCAATTTCATTTTTTTCGATCCATTTTCATTCTTTTCATTTACGAAACAAAAATTCTGGTTCGAGCTTTTAATGTAAGGAGCCATTCGAAAATTACTTAACGTTGTTTTTTTGTTTTTTTACCCCCCCATTCCCCCCCCCCCCTTGTCACGCCTTGTAACACGTCCAGAGCCCCCCTAGAAAACTATGTAACACCAGTTAGTAAACCCCCCAATTAGTAGACTTCCGGGGTTTTTTTCAAGTACAATAGTATATGTTTGGCCTAAGTACTTGCTCATTATCATAGTTAGGTTTTTCAATAATTAAATATGAAAATTTTATGTAACACAGCTGCTCCCCCCCCCTCCTACTGGTGACGGTGAGTGGTGATGTCACGCTCATAACAATTCACCATATCCCCCCCCTCCCCTCCCTGCCGTAGATAACACTATAGTCGCCAGTCACTTGCCACTTCACTAATGTCGCCAGGCACAATATATTACGAATTTTAACATCACTACAGACTTTTATGTGCCACTGAAGACATGTAGTGTGATGTACATAATATAAACTACTGTGCATGTCTTCAGTGGCACATAAAAGTCTGTAGTGATGCTAAAATTCGTAATATATTGTGCCTGGCGACATAAGTGCAGTGGCGAGTGACTGGCGACTATAGTGTTATCTACGGTAGGCGTTACGTAATTTTTTAACTGCCCCTGAGGCCTAAGCTCATCTCTCTCTCTCTCTCTCTCTCTCTCTCTCTCTCTCTCTCTCTCTCTCTCTCTCTCTCTCTCTCTCTCTCTCGTATGCGTTCTTATACATGTAGAAAATTGCAGATATTAAAATTGAAAATGTGATAATGATTTAGTTAGATTTCCAATACATGAAATTTAACGCAATGTAATAAAGTCATGATAGTAAAAGTAATAATAGTAGCGATAATAATAGTAATAATAGTAGTTAAAGCAGTTCTTAACATTATATACACGTACTTAGTATAGAATGGCCTTTAAACACTTAAATTATCCAGTGAACCTCACAAGGCTGTCTGTATGTCTGACGCAACACCCACATACCGTTGCGTAATGCTTTGCGGTACGACAACACGACCTTCCCTCCCTACTCTGCCTGGCTAGTGGACGGGGCGGGCGGGCGTACGATACCTTTTGGCACCTTTCTAACTCCACCTCACGTGCCTCCATATCTAATCTACACCCCCCCTAGCTAGTACAGTCATTAAGCAGCGTAAACCAGTATCTGCATTGCGTGTGGTAGCGTCTAGAGATAAGCAGGACAGGTATGGTAGCGGGAATGATAAACTCGGCAGGGGAGAGGACAGCTGTGTTTCAAGGTCGTGTCGCCAGCTTGGTAACAACATCTGCAGTACCGAGGCTTACGAGAGACACGTGACCTTCAAACTCCTCCCTAGCTTTTTTGTAGGGTGGACACGTGTGTTAGCCTCGTGAAAGGTCTTGTCCGTGTGGGTTAAAATAGGGAAGGTGAGAGAGAGAGAGAGAGAGAGAGATTCCTGCAGAAGGGGGGATACAGGTAAGCATATCAGAGAGGGGGTGGCTAGCATGATAAGGTGTTCAGCCAGATTGAAGCAGTGAGAGGAGAGAGAGAGCGTAGGAATATTGGAAGAGGAAGAGGAAGAGGAGGAGGAGTAGTAGTAGTAGTAGTAGTAGGAACAGTGCCAAGCATAGTACAGGAGGGAATAGGGAGTTGTGAAGGGGTGGGGGGAATAAGGAGAAGAGGAGGCCACTGCCACTTAATGCCTTCATCAACCTCCTTACCAATTGTAGCCCCATGTCAACCATGATGTAAGTTGTTTAAATAAAAAAAAAAGAGGGGTCACCTGAAGATCCGTCACCCCAGAGTTTGGCAGGGTGACGGTTCTTCAGGTGGCAACACCTGGGATGACAGTTCTTCAGGTGGGGTCAAGACCTGACCTGACCTGACTTCACCTTCCAAGTGAGGTCAGGTCAAATGGGTAAAAGGGAGGAATCAGGACCCTCCAGTCAGGTAGGAGGACTATATAAAATTAAGTGGGCTAAAAAAAAATAGTCCTAGGAGTCAGTGGACCCTGGCTCGCAATACCTTCCAAACCCTAGCGTCCTGCCACTGTTGTGTGGTGATTCCACTATAGATATTCGGTGGCTTCAACAAAACAGACTTTTAAAGCGTGAAGTTAAGTGTGATACTTGTGATAACTGGATGAATTGGACAAAATACTCCAGATCGAAGGATGGTTTTCTGTGGAAATGCCAAACAAAAGACTGCCTGAAGTATACAAATCCACGAAATAAATGTACTGTATTTTAGAATCCTGAGTAAAGTGTAATGTATTTTGGAACACTGTATATTACTCTAAATTTTTTCTTTAAACTTTCACAAAAAGATGCATAACACAAAGGAATATATTTGTTATCCTAATTTTATAAATTACATTCACTGTGGGCTGGGGTGACGGTTCTTCAGGTGGGATATCCTGGGGTGACGGTTCTTCAGGTGGGATATCCTGGGGTGACGGTTCTTCAGGTGGGATATCGTGGGGTGACGGATCTTCAGGTGGACATTCTGGGGTGACGGATCTTCAGGTGATCCAAAAAGAGAGAGAGAGAGAGAGATATGCTTCACCATGGTAATTTATAACAAAATATGTAAACTGAAGTCTGTAACATTCTCTAACATCTTTTGGTGTCTCATCTGTCTGTTGCACTCCTCATCTCCTCTGTTCTCTCCACCTCTTGTCCTGCTCATAAAAAGGATGCCACATATCAAACAACATCTGACCAAATATCTAGTTTTTTACGATAATTTTGTGTTGGCCCCAGTCAGAACTTTTCTTATTTTTGTAAGAAAAAAAAGGCTATTTGAGATCCGGGGCTATTCATTAAACATTCGGGCCTCCAATGTCCAGACTTAACTACCCCTATGATAGCTATTCTAAAATGACTGCTCCCACCACCACCACCATCACCACCACCACCACCACCACCACCATCACTACTACTACTACTACTACTACTATACCACCACCACCACCACCACCACTACCACCACCTACCACCACCACTACTTCCATCACCACCACCACCACCACTACTTCCATCACCCCACATCCACCACTACCACCACCACCACCACTACTTCCATCACCACCACTACCACCACCACCACTACTTCCACCACCACCACCACCACCACCACCACTACTTCCATCACCACCACTACCACCACCACCACTACTTCCACCACCACCACCACCACCACCACCACTACTTCCACCACCACTACCACCACCACCACCACTACTTCACCACACCACTACCACCACCACCACTTTCCACCACCACCACCACCACCACTACTTCCACCACCACCACCACACACCACCACCACCACTACCACACCACACCACTACTACTACCACCACCACCACTACTTCCACCACCACCACCACCACCACTACCACTACCACCACCACCACCACCACCACTACTACCACCACCACCACTACCATCACCACTACTACACCACCACCACCCTACTACTCACACACCACACCACCACCCACCACCACACTACTACCATCACCACCACTACTACTACCACCACCACCACCACCACCACCACCACCACCACCACCACCACCACTACTACTTCCATCACCACCACTACCACCACCACCACCACACCACTACTACTTCCATCACCACCACTACCACCCACCACCACCACCACCACTACTACCACCACCACCACCACCACCACCACTACTTCCATCACCACCACTACCACCACCACCACTACCATCACCACCACTACTACTACTACCACCACCACCACCACCACCACCACCACCACCACTACCATCACCACCACTACCATCACTACCACTACTACCACCAACACCACCACTACCATCACCACCACTACCATCAATACCACTACTACCACCAACACCACCACCACTACTACCATCACTACCACTAATATGTTGCCACCAGTACAGGACAAAGTTTACAACATGCATTAACCTATTTTCTGCGCCTCCTTCCTCGTGCGAATGTCGAAAGCAGTCAGACTGGCGCCAAGGGGGGGGGTGGAGGGGGGGTACAGGTATGCATATGAGAGGGGGTGGCTAGCATGATAAGGTGTTCAGCCAGATTGAGGCAGTGAGAGAGAGAGAGAGAGAGAGAGAGAGAGAGAGAGAGAGAGAGAGAGAGCGTAGGAATATTGGAAGAGGAGGAGAGGTAGGAAGAGGAGGAGGAGGAGTAGTAGTAGGAACAGTGCCAAGCATAGTACAGGAGGGAATAGGGAGTTGTGAAGGGGGTGGGGGGAATAGGGAGAAGAGGAGGAGGGTACCTATATAAAGGGCGAGGAGCGGCGAGTACTGTCAGATAGGAAGAAGGAAGCGAAGGGAGAGGAACGCACGCCACACAGCTCCGGGCTACGGCCCTTAACATCAACACCAACACCACCACCAAGAGAGAACAAGTGAAATAACAAAGATACTAAGGAGATACAAGAAGAAAGCTTAAAAAGAATACTCGTACAAGAAGAAAGCTTAAAAAGAAGAATACTCGTACCAGAGAAAGCTTAATAGAAGAATACTCGTTTTTATTCTCTCGGTTTATTGTGACGAAAAGTTGAGTTTGTTGATTTGTGTGTCGTCAGTTTTTTGATCTGAAGGTGAAAATGGACGTCCTCGCTAAGAGTCTGTCTAGCCTGCACCGCGTCACCGCTAAGTGTGAGTATACCCTCTGCCCCTTCCTCCCTTCCCTTCTCATGCCCTTCCTCTCTTCCCCTTCTATAAACGTCCCATATGACCTCTGATGTCTGGCACATTTCCCCCGTTTTTGGCATTAAATCAATCAATCAATCCCCTTCCTCCTCTTCCCTTCTCCTTCTACTATACTCCCTTCCTTTCCCTTTCTTTCCCTAACCTTCCCTTCCTTGTCATTTTCTACTTTTTTTTTTAGTCAACTATGTTCCTACAATTTTTTTTTTTTTTTTTTTTTTTTTTTTTTTTTTTTTTTTTTTATATACTATATTTTTCCGTCGTATCCATTGCCTTCTCTTTCTCTCTCTCTTTCTCTCTCTCTCTCTCTCTCTCTCTCTCTCTCTCTCTCTCTCTCTTCTCTCGTTTCCTGTACTGCTCATTTTCCTTCCTTATATTTCCTTCTACTTATCTCTACTTCCTTCTCTACTAAGCTCCTTTCTTTTTCTTAACATTTTCTTACATTCCCTTCCTTCCATTCTTTTCTCCAATCTTCTCTTTCCTTCCTTTACTTTTCTCATATTCCCTTTGCTTCCTTTTCTTTTCCCCTTCTATTCTGTATTACCTCCTTCCTTGTTGACTTTCCTTATGTTTATCCCTACATATATATCTCATGCATGCACCTTTTCTGCTAATAATGTCCATATTTTATGTATATGTCGTGTCACGCCCATGCCACGTCATATATATAATCTTAAAACATGGACATTATTAGCAGAAAATGTGCATGCATGAGATATACATGTAGGGATAAACATGTGTACCTATAAAGCCAACATGCTCTCCCCTCCTTTTCCCATCCCTGACCCCTTCCTCCTTTCCTTCTCCCCTCCTTTGTATTTATATTGCTGATGTAAACAGTTGTCATTGTTTATTCAGTCACCTTTCCTTGTCCTCTATCCTTCTTTATCAATAGTCTCATTGTCTTTCTTCTATTCCTTCAATTATTGCCTCCTGCTCCTCTTTAGTTATTTTTGTTAATCCATCTCAGAGTGTTGGAATATTGGGAGAGGAACAGGAGAAAAGATTGACTTGCAGTATCTCTCGCTCTCTCTCTCTCTCTCTCTCTCTCTCTCTCTCTCTCTCTCTCTCTCTCTCTCTCTCTCTCTCTCTCTCTCTCTCTGTGTCTTTGTCTTTCTCTCTTTCTCTGTGTGTCTGCTGTCTGTCTTTCTATGTCTGTTTGCCTCTGTATCTCTCTCTCTCTGTCTGTCTGTGCCTCTGTATCTCTCTCTCTGTCTGCCTCTGTATCTCTCTCTCTCTCAGTGCCAGCAAGGTCGCCAGTGACGGACGGTTGTATCTTTAGCCCAGGGTCTTTAGGCCAGAGAGGAAGGGAGAGGGAGAGAGAGAGGATGAGGATAGGAGTATGAAGGCCAACGAAAGATATCAGTGAGCATGTAACCCCTACTGCGTGTCATCGTGGGGTTTCCTTACTGATAACCACTATCTAACGCATCACAGGTGTAGGGGCGATAGCATAGGCTGACTCTTTCATTGACAGTTTTATCATAGGCGTGTCTATATTATTTTCGTAAGTTTGATACTATCGTTATTAAGTGTTATTTTAATGTCTTATTTTTCATCTGTGTGTGCATGTATTCTGTTTTTTATTCTCTATGTTGGTATGCATTGGCTGTGTCTAATCTCTTGTCTTCTGGGCCTTAAAGCTACGTAGTCTTATTCGTGTTTTCTTGTGGTACCATCTATATTTTATCAAAGTATTCATCCGTTAAATATGCATAAAGTAATCATCCTTTGCTTGCCAGTTGTTATGTGTTTAAACCCCTTCACACCCAGATTTTTCCTTGGCTATATAAAAAATTGTCCTCTGTTAGCCATAAATTACAAAAAGTCACTGAATATACCAAATTAGTTAGTGGACAAGGATACTAAACAGGTCATAGCTATACAATATTGCTTATATTCACTAAAAATCGTCTAATGGCACCCAAATTACAATGGAAATTACGTTCTGGGTCTCAAGGGGTTAAAAATGCATCAAGTAAAATCCATATAAGGTAATCATCCTATGCTTGTCAGTTTTTGTGTGTTTAGTCTAGATGTCTGTCTGTCACTTCCTGTTCCTAGGTTTTGTACCAGAAAATAATGAGTGGGTCTGAATATATGAATTTTTGCAAGTTGATTTGAGTTTGAATATGTTTTGAAGGTCTCTCTCTCTCTCTCTCTCTCTCTCTCTCTCTCTCTCTCTCCTCTCTCTCTCTCTCTCTCTCCTCTCCTCTCTCTCTCTCTCTCCTTCTCTCTCTCTCTCTCTCTCTCTCTCTCTGTGTGTGCGTGTGTTATTTCATATGAAGTGAGACCTATTTCTTGCAGTGTCTATTGATTTTGAAGTCTCTCTCTCTCTCTCTCTCTCTCTCTCTCTCTCTCTCTCTCTCTCTCTCTCTCTCTCTCTCTCTCTCTCTCTCTCTCTCTCTCTCTCTCAGGCAACGGTTCGTAATCTGGGGGCGTGGGCTATTACTTAAGGGGGGAGCCAGGAGAGAAAAGGGAAGAACTGCAAGTATTTAACGTTAACCCCTTCACGCCCAGATTTTCCATTAATACGTAAAATCATCTGTTGTTAGCCATAAATTACAAAAAGTAGCTTAATATATCAAATTAGCTATTGGACAAGGGTATTAAACAGGTCATATCTATAAAATCTTGCTTATAGTCACTCAAAAATCGTCTCATGGTATACACCTCAGTACAGTGGAAATTACGTTCTGGGCCTCGAGGGGTTAAGCTCGCTTCGTCGCGTGAAGCAAGCGCGCGAGGGTGACCGAAGCAAGTCTGTACAGGGAAGCAAGTGTGGCTGAAAAACTTGCGGGGACGCCTTGCAGTTTCACTAACTGTAGACTTTTATGCATTATTTATTTATATTTTTTTACTATGATCATTATTATTATTATTATTATTATTATCATTATCATTATCATTATTATTATTATTATTATTATTGGTATTGAAATTATTATAGTCATCATTATTACTATTACTTTATCACAATGACCAGTATTACTAATGTCAATAAATAGCAACACATAACAAAATATCTCCTTTCTAACCTTTCAGCGTGTGGGTACTGCTGCCAACACCTCACCCACTACTCTTCTACCACCCCCACGCCCACCCTGACCCCCACCCACGCCTGCCCCACCACCTCCCACTCCCTGCCGCCCACCCCCGCCCCCTCCCCCACCCGCCGCATCAACCGCCGCACCGAGCTGGACTTCCATGAGCTCCGCACGCTGCAAGGGGCCGGGGACATCGCCCTTATAGACGTCCGCTGCTCGCAGGAACTGGAGAACTATGGCGACATTCCTGGCTCCCTCAAAATTCCTCGTGAGTGTTATGTGTGTGTCTGTGTGTGTGTGTGTATGTATGTCTGTGTGTGTGTGTGTATGCCTGGGTGTGTGTGTGTGTCTGTGTGTGTGTATGTATGCCTGGGTGTGTGTGTGTGTCTGTGTGTGTGTATGTATGCCTGGTGTGTGTGTGTGTCTGTGTGTGTGTATGTATGCCTGGGTGTGTGTGTGTGTCTGTGTGTGTGTATGTATGCCTGGGTGTGTGTGTGTGTCTGTGTGTGTGAGTGTTAAAGAATGGGTAGGGTGAAAATATACCATGTGACTGTTGCTAGATTTTCAGACAAGTTCAGTTTCTTTTCGTTTAACCCCTTCACGCCCAGATCTTTCCTTTGCTATATGAAATCGACTGTTTTTAGCCGTGAAATTAGGAAAAAGTTACTTGATTTGCCAAATTAGCTAGTGGATTAGGATACTAAACATGTCATATCTATAAAATATTGCTTATATTAATTAAAATCGTCTAATGGTACCCAAATTACAATGGAAATTACGTTGTAGGCCTCAAAAGGTTAAAGAATGTGTTGGCTAAAAACGACTGTGACTGTTGCTAGATTTGCTGACAAGTATAAAAAAAAAAAAAAAAAAAAATATTTAATGCTTTATCGAATGGAGATATTACTATTTTTCTGTGCAAACATTTAAAAAGTGTTGTTTTTTGCAATTCGAGAAATTGATGAAAAATATTGGATTTTTTTTTTTTTGAAGTTTTCCTATCTTCGTATCTTCATCTCCCTTCCTTCATTCGTACTTCTTATTCTGCTATTTTTTCATTATAGTTTTGTTTTTTGTTATTAATAATTTGTTCTACTACTTTTACTATTTTACTATTTTACTACTACTACTACTACTATCACTACATATACCACTACTACTACTTTTACTATTTTACTACTACTATTACTACATATACCACTACTACTACTTTTACTATTTTACTACTACTACTACTACTATCACTACATATACCACTACTACTACTACTTTTACTATTTTACTACTACTATTACTACATATACCACTACTACTACTTTTACTATTTTACTACTACTACTACTACTATTACTACATATACCACTACTACTACTTTTACTATTTTACTACTATTACTACATATACCACTACTACTACTACTACTACTTTTACTATTTTACTATTACTACATATACCACTTCTACTCCTACTACTACTATTACTATACATATACCACTACTACTACTACTACTACTACTACTACTTCTACTTCTACTTTGATATGATTACTCCTGTTTTCTTTCTATTACCGAAATCTTACAAACCCTCTATGTCTTCCTCCTCACGGTGGTTGAGCCAAAACTCGTTGGTGACTCGTTGACCGGCTATTTCAGTGCCAAATACTCGTGACGGGTTGAGGGGAGAGAGAGAGGTGGGGGGGTGGGGGGGGGAAGGGAGAGGGGGTCTTGTTTCCTCGTCAAGGATTTCCCCTCCCCTTTTCTCCCCTCTTTCACCTTCCCCTCTTTTCTCTTCGTTCATTTTTCGCTTCTTGTAAACTTATTTTTTCTGCTATTTTATTAGTATTGCGTTTCTCTCGTTACACAAGAACCTAAGAAAATAAGGAAGCTACAAGAGGCCGTGAGACCTACACGAGGTAGTTCCTGTACAAATAGGTTAATATGATGTTAGCTAAATATTCAATAGACGGTTTTTTTTTATTCACCTAAATTCACTTTCTCTCAAATATATCAATTCACGGCAACGCATTCATTAGACAATAATATTTTTGACTGTTTTGACTTAATTCTCTCTCTCTCTCTCTCTCTCTCTCTCTCTCTCTCTCTCTCTCTCTCTCTCTCTCTCTCTCTCTCTCTCTCTCTCTCTCTCTCTCTTTTTCGCTTGTGTGTGTGGGGTAGTAGTCGAAGTAAAATAGTAGTAGTAGTAGTAAAAATAGTGGAAGTAGAGTAGTAGTAGTCTCTCTCTCTCTCTCTCTCTCTCTCTCTCTCTCTCTCTCTCTCTCTCTCTCTCTCCGCAGTAAGACAAGATGGGGGGGGGGGGGGGGGGGCACGAGCAAAATCACCATCAGAGTAGCCACACGTGTCAGCTATATACTCTATGTAGGTTAACCAGACACGGCACAGCAATAATTGGAGACTACCTATTGCGTTACTACTACCTACTTTCATCACAAGGCCGATTGAAGATAGCTAATAATAATAATAATAATAAGGATGATAATTTTATTTACACCCGAAGGCATGCAGTAAAAACAACATAATCTACATAGGTAAACTACATGAGTAAATGAACTTAACCCCTTCACGCCCAGATCTTTCCTTGGCTATATAAAATCGTCTGTTGTTAGCCATGAAATTATAAAAAGTCACTGAATATAGGTACCAAATTAGTTAGTCGACAAGGATACTAAACAGGTCATATCTATAAAATATTGCTTATGTCCACTATAAAAATCGTTTAATAGTACCCAAATTACAATGGAAATTACGTTCTGGGTCTCAAAGGGTTAAACACTCAAGCTAATAATAAGATGATATATACATGGACTCAGTAGACTGGTAGTTAGTGCAGAGTCATTAGGGAGCTTTAAAAGGAGGCTGGACAGGTTCATGGATGGGGAGGAAAGGTGGATTTAGGTAGTGTTAGGTGACAGAACTACCACGTGTAGGTCTGACGGCCTCTTGTAGCTTCCTTATTTTCTTATGTTCTTATGTTTATGTTATGTGGGCAATTTACAATATATACTAATGGTGTGCTGTTTTCTGTTCTGATAAGTACTTTCAAGGTTTGTTTACTTACTTATGAGGGAAGACTTTTTCTACTTTCCTGATAAGTACTTTCAAGGTTTGTTTACTTACTTATGAGGGACGACTTTTTCTACTTTAATGATAAGTACTTCCAAGGTTGACTTACTTACTTACTTATGAGGGACGATTTTTTCTACTTTCCTGATAAGTATTTCCAAGGTTTTTACTTAGTTGCTTAATGGTGTACTTTTTTTCTCCTTTCCTGATAAGTATTTCCAAGGTTTACTTAGTTACTTACCTATGAGGGAAGAGAAGAGAGAGTTGTTCTACCTGGCTACTTCCTCCCCTCCTCTCCCCCCCTTCCCTCCCCCTTCCCCCTCCCCCACCTCCCCTCTCCCCCTGGCACATATGGCGGGTTTAGGGGATGCGTGTGTGTGTGTGTGTGGCGCCAGAGTGTCGGGAATGTGTCGGTGAAGGGATGGGGGGGGAGGGGGAGGGGGAAGGGAAGGGACTTGGTGGGGAGGGGGGGAAGGGTGTGGTAGAGAAACTATGAAAGAAAAAAGGCTGTTAGGGGTTAAGGCTCGTTACACACACACACACACACACACACACACACACACACACACACACACACACACACACACACACACACACACACCATTACGTAACCAAGGTTAACAAACGGAAATGGCTGTATCTATGGCTGTGATGTCTTTCCAGTTGCAGACTTATACTTGGAATTACCACCACTTACTACTACTACTACTGTATTACTACTATTACTACTCCTACTACTACTACTAGATAGGGTAGAACGAGAAGTAACGGATTCAAGCTGGAAAAGCGTAGATTTAAAAAGGAAATTAGAACATAAGAAAATAAGGAAGCTACAAGAGGCCGCGAGGCCTACACGTGGTAGTTCCTGTGTGTATGCGATCAATAATTGGGAGAAACTGGTTCACAAATAGGGTGGTGAATGATTGGAATGGACTCAGTCGTCAGATGGTCAATGCGGAGTCTATTGGGGTCTTTAAAAAGAGTGTGGATAAATTCATGGATGGGGATGAGAGGTGGATGTAGGTAGAGTTAGGTAACAGGAACTACGTTGTGTAGGTCTCACGGCCTCTTGTAGCTTCCTTACTTTCTTATGTTCTTATGTACTATTACTACTATCACCACCATTAGTCCTACTCTTGATAATAGTGGTAATAGAAATGATGTGATCAATAATAATAATGGGCTGTATAAGAATGATAGTTATGATAATCTTATAATTTTAAGCCTAGCAATACTACAGAAAACATGTTAGGAAAAAAAATACAGGTTACTCAAAATGTGTTGCCTATAGTCTATTTTTTAACAAGGCAAAAAATCCTGCCCCCTTGCTGCTTACTTGACTGATATTTGATGCCAGGAGAAGGGAATACTACGCTTCTTCTAAATGTATGTTGTATTTTATCACAGTTAATCCTAGTATCAGTTCAACAGAGGCATCATTTTAAGCATGAGACCTTAAGATAACATGGAATTTTTGCCTTGTTAAAAAAAATAGACTATATATTTAGTATTTTGTGCTGTAACTATTAATTGCGATCATGACAACCTGAGTCATACAAAAGGAAGACAGCAAATTGGAATCTTTCAAAGTAATAATACTAATAATTATTTTATTTGCACCCGAAGACATACAGTAAAAAAAGGGAGGATTTGTTATGATTTGATTTCTTCTAATTAATGATGAAGACTGAGAGAGAGAGAGAGAGAGAGAGAGAGAGAGAGAGAAGAAAATAGTGAGCAAAATAGGTCTCACCCGAATATGAAGGAATCACACGAAAACACAGAGAGAGAGAGAGAGAGAGAACAAAATGAGAGTGAGCAAAATAGGTCTCACCCCAATATGAAGTAAACACCCTTCCCCCCCTCACACACACACACACACACACACACACACACACACACACAAGGCAGCCTCCCGCACACTAAAGTTTGTACTCCGCACGTGGAGTTGACCCTACCCCCCTTTGGTGATATAACACACACACACACACACACACATAGGTCTGAGCGGAGAGAGCGACGTAGCAGCGGCGGTCGATGGCCCAGCGGGGGATGAATAGGTCGAGGGGGGAGAAGGGAGGGGGGATAGGGAGACTAGGAGGGAATAGGGAGACTAGGAGGGAATAGGGAGACTAGAAGGAGGGAATAGGGAGACTAGAAGGAGGGAATAGGGAGACTAGAAGGAGGGAATAGGGAGACTAGAAGGAGGGAATAGGGAGACTAGAAGGAGGGAATAGGGAGACTAGAAGGAGGGAATAGGGAGACTAGAAGGAGGGAATAGGGAGGCTAGAAGGAGGGAATAGGGAGACTAGAAGGAGGGAATAGGGAGACTAGAAGGAGGGAATAGGGAGACTAGAAGGAGGGAATAGGGAGGCTAGAAGGAGGGAATAGGGAGACTAGAAGGAGGGAATAGGGAGACTAGAAGGAGGGAATAGGGAGACTAGAAGGAGGGAGGATAGGGAAGAGAAGAGAAGAGAACATACATGCTACTTTTTTACCGACTTTTTATTTACTGTTTTTACTCTTCCTCTGTAGTTCTTCTCCTCCTCCTCCTCCTCCTTCCTCTGCAGTTCTTCCTTCTCCTTCTTCCTCTTCTTCCTCCTTCCTCTGCAGTTACTTCTTCTCCTCCTCTTATTTCCTCTGCAGTTCTTCCTTTGTCTCCTCCTTCCT
This sequence comes from Chionoecetes opilio, assembly GCA_016584305.1. Classification (NCBI taxonomy): domain Eukaryota; kingdom Metazoa; phylum Arthropoda; class Malacostraca; order Decapoda; family Majidae; genus Chionoecetes; species Chionoecetes opilio. The sequence continues at coordinate 493,499 of JACEEZ010006337.1, read as the reverse complement.
CTACAGTTCTTCCTCTTCCTCCTCCTCTTTCTTCTCCTTCATCCTCCTTCTCCTTCCTCTACAGTTCTTCCTCAACCTCCTCCTCCTCCTCTTTCTTCTCCTTCATCCTCCTTCTCCTTCCTCTGCAGTTTCTCCTCTTCCTCTTCCTTCTTCTGTAGTTTTTCCTCCTCCTCCTTCCTTCTTCCTTCTCCTCCTCCTTTGATGAGAAGAGTAGGTACAGAAAACACTTAAAAATTATTACGTAAGCTTCCCTCCCCTTCCCTTCCCCTCCCTTCCCTTCCCTTCCCTTCCCTTCCCTTCCCTTCCCCCCTCCCCTTCCCCTCTCCCCTTCCCCTCTCCCCTTCCCCTCTCCCCTTCCCTCCTTCCTTCCCTTCCCTCCCTCCCCTTCCCTCTCTTAGAATGAAACAGTACTTTTGATAATCAGTTTCCTCATCGTCTAGTTTGACCCTGTACTCAACGTCGAATTTCTACTACTACGCATTTCTTTGTCCTCATTTTCAGCCCTGTACTTTCTAACTGTTTCCTGCCTGGGTGCTGTTAGAGGGGTGGGTGGGGAGGAGCCTTGTTCTGTTCTATCCTGTACTTGCACTGTTTTACCTATTGGCAGTTATTGCGTAGTTCATATTATACCTTGGTTATAGATCAACCGGTCTCCTGGTATCTGTTCTTCCTATGTAATTCTACTTCTACTACTACTACTTCTACTACTACTGTACACCACCACCACCACCACCACTACTACTACTACTACTACTATTACCACCACCACCACCACCATTTCTACCGCTACTACTACTATTACCACCACCACCACCACCACCATTTCTACCGCTACTACTACTACTACTACTATCACCACCACCACCACCATTTTTACTATTACTACTACCACTACCACCCATTATCACCTACGCCTCTAAGCATGACAAGAGTTCATTGCCCTCCCCATAAAACAAATAAAACCCTGTTGCGTGTGTATGTGTATGTGTGTGTGTGGCGAAAATAGGTTGTTGTAGACGTAGTAGTAGTAGTAGTAATGAGAATAAGAATAATAAGAATAATAAGAATAATAAGAATAATAATAATAATAATAATAATAATGATAATAACAACAACAATATTTTATGCATTTCACAAGATACACAAACGGCTCTTGATATTTTTCTTTATAGTGTAAATAATTAATAGACATGATGTTATAAGTGAAAGGTAGTATCAGTCTTATATAAGTAAAAAGGGTTAGTAATGTCCTTAGATTTACTACTAATACTAATTTTATTCTCACCCGAAGACATACAAGCAAAACAACAACATAATATATAGACGAGGGCACGAACATAAGTACTAAAGCAGATAATGGATAATAGCTATATACCTCTATAATAATAATAAGGCTTGCTAAATAACCTAAAATGTCTTCGTGTTGATAAGCTATGGATCTCTTATATGAATTAGTTCTATATTGCAACGAAACCCATGTCAAAAATAACTTCGAGATATTTTCATGGCACTCCCTCTCTTTATAGCTCTGTTGCAATTTTCCTTACTCCCCCTTCTCTCTCTCTCTCTCTCTCTCTCTCTCTCTCTCTCTCTCTCTCTCTCTCTCTCTCTCTCTCTCTCGTTTTTATTGCACTCCCTCTCTTTATAGCTCTTGCAATTTTCCTTACTCCCCACTCTCTCTCTCTCGTTTTTATTGCACTCCCTCTCTTTATAGCTCTTGCAATTTTCCTTACTCCCCACTCTCTCTCTCTCTCTCTCTCTCTCTCTTCTCTCTCTCTCTCTCTCTCTCTCTCTCTCTCTCTCTCTCTCTCTCTCTCTCTCTCTCTCTCGTTTTCATGGCACTCCCTCTTTGTAGCTGTGTTGAAATTTTCCTTGCTCCTTTCTCTTTTTCTTCTCTGGTCGCAAGAGAGTTCACATCCTCAAGAACTCAATCTCTTACTCTCCCTCTCGTTTCCATTATTTTTCTTATCTCTCACACTCTCTCTTTCACTCATATCTGCTCTCAATCTAACAATCAGCTTTACAAGTATATAAACTTACACATATTGGTTTCACGAAAGTCTTTATTTCTCTGCTACATAAACCATTAATAGCAGTATACGATGACTTTTCAGTATATTAATGATGAAATTATATACACCTACTTTGATTAAGACCACTGGATTCTACCATATCTCTCCGTTTAAAACCAATTTGATTAAACCACGGCGGGGCTTAACAATTATCAATTTCACTATTCTGTAAGTCTTAAGAAGTGTTTTATTTCCTCCTTCTCTTCTATCTTCTCCATACTTTAAGACTTATTGTTATTGTTATTATTATTATTATTATTATTGTGATATTCCCCAACATGACGTCATCACTTGTGACTCATATATCGTAGAACCTGTTCTTGTAGCCTTGTGTTACGTAAAGCATTGAACACTACTGGTTCTCTGGTAACAAGTGAGAGAGAGAGAGAGAGAGAGAGGCAGGCAGGCAGGCAGGCAGGCAGGCAGGCAGGCAGGCAGGCAGGCAGGCAGGCAGAGAGAGACAGGCAGGCAGGCAGAGAGAGAGAGACAGAGATCAACAGACAGACGGGCAAGACACAGAAAGAGAGATTTGATCAGGATTATCATAGTGAAAAAAAATAAAGTGCAATAGAAAGAAGAGATGGAACTTAATGGAGGAAGAGAGGAGGTGGGGGAAGTGGGGGGCAGGCACGTGTAGGAGGGAGTTGGGGGGGGAGGGGGGGCAGGCACGTGTAGGAGGGAGGGGGAAATAATAATAGTTTGTTTACGTAAGTCAGCTGATCGCTTGCGTGCGGGGAGGGAGAGTTTGGGTTTGAGATAAAGAGAAAGAGAGAGAGAGAGAGAGACTAATTATGTCTTCGCACTGACGCCTTCAAGCATACATTTTCCGGCTGACTTAACCTACATGTGTGTGTGTGTGTGTGTGTGTGTGTGTGTGTGTTCGTTCGTAACCCTGTCCTTATGATTGTTTACGTAGCCTTGCTTGATAGGAAGAATCAGGCGACCTAGTTCTTATCTCTCTCTCTCTCTCTCTCTCTCTCTCTCTCTCTCTCTCTCTCTCTCTCATCACATAAAAAGACATTCACTTATTCTCTGACCAGCCTCTCTCTCTCTCTCTCTCTCTCTCTCTCTCTCTCTCTCTCTCTCTCTCTCTCTCTCTCTCTCTCTCCTCATTTCTCCCTTATTTCCTGTATTTCCATCCTTCCTTCCTTTCCCTCTTTCTCCTCTTTCCTCTTTCTTATCACTTCAAAGGTCATTCACTCATTATCTCGCCACCTTGTATTGGCGTCAAAACACTCCTGACCTGGTTCACTGTTAACACCTTGCTGATAAAGGGATATGGGTCACTTGGCCACACTGACAGCCAGGTCTAGGACAGGGGAGGAAGTAAGGGTGTGAGGAGGGAGGGTGGAGGTGAGACTTATTTGCCCGTATTCATAGTCACATACCATCATTGTACGTGGTCATTGTTCACTTTTTGTCTTGTCCTAATTAAATCAATATGTCATGCCAGCTCTGTTGTGATTGCAATAGGAGTACTGTAGGATTGCTCTAGTACTTTCCATGGCAGCTACAAGATCAAGTGAATAATTTTGACAGTAGAAATGGAACAAAATCATAGCAATTACCACGAGCAATCATGGTATGGGACTACGAATACGAGCAAGTTATAGTGTGTATGGATTGTATGTGTGTGGTTATGAGGCTACAAAAGGCATTATGATCTTTATAGTATTTTTGTTGTTACTTTTACTACTACTATTACTATTGTTATTGCTACTACTATTACTATTGTTATTGCTACTACTACTATACTATTACTATTGTTATTGCTATACTGCTACTGCTACTACTGCTACTACTACTATTGCTACTACTGCTGCTACTACTACTACTACTACTTAACTAACTACTACTACGTAACTTACTACTTAACTACTACTACTATTATTGTTACTACTACTTTATCACTACTACTACTACTGCTACTTATCTACTACTACTGTTACTTTACTACTACTTAACTAACTACTCCTACGTAACTTACTACTACTATTATTATTGTTACTACTACTACTTTATCACTACTACTACTACTGCTACTATCTACTACTACTGTTACTTTACTACTACTTAACTAACTACTACTACGTAACTTACTACTACTGTACTACTACTACTACTTTATCACTACTACTACTACTGCTACTTATCTACTGCTACTGTTACTTAACTACTACTTAACTAACTACTACTACGTAACTTACTACTACTTATACTACTATTATTATTGTTACTACTACTACTATATCACTACCACTACTTATCTACTACTACTGTTACTTAACTACTACTTAACTAACTACTACTACGTAACTTACTACTACTTAACTACTACTATTATTATTGTTACTACTACTACTACTACTTTATCACCATTACTACTACTATCTTTCTATGTCTGTTTTATCTACTTGCTTCTAAGTAAAATTTCTCTACGTAGGTAAAGAATAATAGTTAATATAGTAAAGTATGTGTTGAGAGAGAGAGAGGGGGGTAAGAACTTGTCTGGTACGTATAGGGAAGCCTTTAAAACTACCCTAAACATTAAGCCGGCGATAAGGAAGAGCAGATGGTGATGGCAGTACAAAGAAAGGCTAATAATAATAATAAGAAGAAGATATGCATTACTAGGTCTTGTGTGAGGAAGGAGAGAAGTGGTAGAGAGAGAATGTGTGTGAGAGAGAGAGAGAGAGAAGAGAATGTGAGAGAGAGAGAGAGAGAGTGAATGTGTGAGAGAGAGAGGCTTTAAATCTTTAGTCCCTCTAGTGTCGTGACATAAGCCTTTCTCGCTACTGTGTGAGGGCGTGGGTATGAAAATAGACTTCCGTATGGTGATAGGGACTCAGAGACGAGGCATGGAGGGAAGGAATGACAAGAGGTATGAGGAGAGAGGGAAGGGAGATGGCTGGGGAGAGGTAATGGAGAGACAGGAGAGAGAGAGAGAGGGAAGCTAGCTGGCCAGAGTTGACTAGGTACACACACATCTGGGTTGACTGGGTGCTTGTTATAACCTTGAGAATGCTGTTGAGTTTTGGTCTTTTAACTTCCCGATTTGTCTTCTTATTATGGTTATTATGGTTATTATTTTTAGTTGTAGTAGTAGTATAGTCTATTTTTTTTAACGAGGCTAAAATTCCATGCTATCTTAAGGTCTCATGCTTGAAATGATGCCTCTGTTTACCTGATAATAGGGTTAACTATGATACAATACAGGTGAAATTAAAAAGAAGCGTAGTATTCCCTTCTGGCATCAAATATCAGTCAGTAAGCAGCAAGGGGGCAGGATTATTTGCCTTGTTAAAAAAAACAGACGTAGAAGTATAGTAGTAGTAGTAGTAGTAGTAAAGGTGCCAATGTGTTTTGAGTTGCTTTTTCTACTGTTTTGGAACGTTATTCACATTGTTGTTGTAGAGTTATGTAGAAAAAGATAAATAGCTGAATCCTCGAAGGCTGAAATATCGTAGCTTCATACTTTATTTTGGATTGAGAGTGTTGTGTGTGTGTGTGTGTTAGAGAGAGAGAGAGAGAGAGAGACTGTGTATGTGAGAGAGAGACTGTGTATGTGATAGAGAGAGAGATCGTGAGAGAAAAAAAGAGTGCGCGTGATAGAGAGAGAGACTGCGTGATAGAGAGAGAGAGAGAGACTGTGATAGAGAGAGCGTTACGTAATGGGGAATGTTAGGAGGGGGGAGGGGGCTATTAACATGTTTTCTGCCCGACACTGCGGCGCCAGACCAACCATATTAGTGGTTGTGCGTTGTTGCTACCATGCCATCAAACACTACTACCACCACTACTATACTACTATACCGCCACCACTAACCACCATCACTACTATACTACTTGTTATTATACTACTATAGTTTGTTCTTGATGTTGATAAATACCTGTAAAATGCTGTATTGGTTATAAATGGTAGTAGTGTAGTAGTAGTAGTGGTAGGTAATGGTAATGGTAATGGGAGTGTCTGGTTTTGCTAGTGTGGTAGGTCTCTCTCTCTCTCTCTCTCTCTCTCTCTCTCTCTCTTTTTTTCCTCGTAGCCAGTGTGATCCGGTCTTCTCCAGTTTCTCCGGTATCACTTACCAAGGTGGGGGAGTTTCTCTCTCTCTCTCTCTCTCTCTCTCTCTCTCTCTCTCTCTCTCTCTCTCCTCTCTCTCTCTCTCTCTCCGCGTCATTTATTTAGTGTATCTTCCTTTCTTCCCCTTCTACATAATATATTTACAACAACCCACAACAGTTTTATTTCTACAATTACTACAACCCACAACACTTATATTTCTACAATTCTTTATCCATCTCCTTTTTCTTCTCTCCCTCTCCCCTTCCTTTTTCTTCTCTTCCTCTCCCCTTCCTTTTTCTTCTCTCCCTCTCCCCTTCCTTTTTCTTCTCTTCTCTCCCCTTCCTTTTTCTTCTCTCCCCCTCCCTCCTTTTTCTTCTCTCCCCCCCCCTTCCTTTTCTTCTCTCCCCCTCCCTTCCTTTTTCTTCTCTCCCCTCCCCTTCCTTTTTCTCTTCCTCTCCCTCCTTTTTCTTCCCCTCCCCTTCCTTTTTCTTCTCTCCCCCTCCCCTTCCTTTTTCTGTGCTCTCCCCCTCCCCTTCCTTTTCTTCTCTCCCCTCCCTCCTTTTCTTCTCTTCCTCCCCCTTCCTTTTCTTCTCTCCCCTCCCTTCCTTTTTCTTCTCTCCCCCTCCCCTTCCTTTTTCTTCTCTCCCCCTCCCCTTCCTTTTCTCTCTCCCCTCCCCTTCCTTTTTCTTCTCTCCTCTCCCCTTCTTTTTCTTCTCTCCCCTTTTCCTCCCTTCCTTTTTCTTCTCTCCCCCTCCCCTTCCTTTTTCTTCTCTCCCCTTCCTCCTTCCTTTTTCTCTCTCCCCTCTTTTTCTTCTCTCCCCTCCCCTTCCTTTTTCTTCTCTTCCTCTCCCCTTCCTTTTTCTTCTCTCCCCCTCCCCTTCCTTTTTCTTCTCTCCCCTCCCCTTCCTTTTTCTTCTCTCCCCCTCCCCTTCCTTTTTCTTCTCTCCCCTCCTCCTTCCTTTTTCTTCTCTCCCCTTCCTTTTTCTTCTCTCCCCCTCCCTTCCTTTTTCTTCTCTCCCCCTTCCCTTCCTTTTCTTATCTCCCCTTCCTCCTTCCTTTTTCTTCTCTCCCTTCCTTTTTCTTCTCTCCCCTCCCCTTCCTTTTTCTTCTCTCCCCCTCCCTTCCTTTTCTTCTCTCTCCTCCCCTTCCTTTTTCTTCTCTCCCCTTCCTCCTTCCTTTTCTTCTCTCCCCTTCCTTTTTCTTCTCTCCCCCTCCCCTTCCTTTTTCTTCTCTCCCCCTTCCCTTCCTTTTTCTTCTCTCCCCTTCCTCCTTCCTTTTTCTTCTCTCCCCTTCCTTTTTCTTCTCTCCCCCTCCCCTTCCTTTTTCTCTCTCCCCCTTCCCTTCCTTTTTCTTATCTCCCCTTCCTCCTTCCTTTTTCTTCTCTCCCCTTCCTCCTTCCTTTTTCTTCTCTCCCCTTCCTTTTCTTCTCTCCCCTTCCTTTTTCTTCTCTCCCCTCCCCTTCCTTTTTCTTCTCTCCCCTTCCCTTCCTTTTCTTCTCTCCACTCCCTTCCTTTTTCTTCTCCCCTTCCTCCTCCCATTTTCTTCTCTCCCCCTCCCTTCCTTTTTCTTCTCTCCCCCTCCCCTTCCTTTTTCTTCTCTCCCCTTCCCCTTCCTCTTCCCCTTCGTTCATTCTTTGTTGTCCTACTTTTTCTTCTCTTCCTCCTCCACTTCGTTCTTTCTTTTTTGTCCTTTAGTACTCCCTATGTTTCTCCTTCCTCTGTATCTCCTCAAGGTCCCTCACTGTACCCCGCTTATCGCCCGCCACGCCCTTGTATGGGGATCACTTGACTGGCTGTTAGGAGGGGAGGGAGAGGCGGGAAGGCCATGATTAATATGAAGGCAAAGACCTGAATAGATAACTTAAAACCCAGCCCTAGAAATAGAAGAAAAAAACCGTATAGATACACAGATAAAAAATAAATACGCATAAGCACAGAAAATGTCCATTCGTTGAAATAGAAGAAAATTGAAATGCATCTACACAGATAATAATAAATAAGAAAACCTTCAATTCAAAATAAAACATACATTTAGAAGAAGAAAACTACCATGGTGTCAGGGGGTCAATGCGGAGTCTATTGGGGTCTTTAAAAGGAGTCTGGATAAATTCATGGATGGGGAAGAGAGGTGGATGTAGGTAGAGTTAGGTAACAGGAACTACCTCGTGTAGGTCTCACGGCCTTTTGTAGCTTCCTTATATTCTTATGCTCTTATACGTAAATGATAAAAATTCAGCATAACCAGAAAAAACATCCATTAACCCCTTCACGCCCAGATCTTTCCTTTGCTATATAAAATTGTCTGTTGTCGAGCCATAAAATTACGAAAACTAACTGAATATACCAAATTAGTTAGAGGACAAGGATACTAAACAGGTCATAGCTATAAAATATTGCTTAGTCACTAAAAATCGTCTAATGATACCTAAATTACAATGGAAAATACGTTCTGGGCCTCAAGGGGTTAATGAATCAAGAAAAAACTGCTATTTCTTTGTCTTCCCTCACTAGTAAACACGTTATTATAATAGTTGTTGTTTATGTTACAGTGTGCCAGATCAAGACCGCCCTGCAGCTCTCCGAGGAAGACTGGATCCGCCTCTACAACACGGACAAGCCGGAGCTGCAGGACAGGAACCTGGTGTTCTACGCGCGCGGCCCCAACGCCTCCAGCGCCGCCGTCGAGATCGCACACCGGCTCGGCTTCAAGAGGTGCGACACTCGCTACTTCTTGTGTCTTGTCACGGCTTTATTTTCTTCTAGTTGTTGTCTCTCCTTTTACTCTCCTCTCTTCTGGCCTGACATTCGCCCTCTCATAAGTCCTCTCATATATTCCTCCCTCTTTACTGCTTCTTGTGTCTTCTCATGGCTTTCTTTTCTTCTAGTTGTGTCTGTCTCTACTCTCTATTGGCCTGCCATTCTCCCTCAAATAAGTTGGTGTTTTTCTAAATCTTATTCTTCCTTATAGTCCTCCCTCTTCCTGCTATTCCTGTTTCTTCCCACCGTCTTCCTATTCCTCCCTTAGGTTGGAACTACCACGTGAATGCTAGATCTCACGGCCTCTTGTAGCTTCCTTATTTTCTGATGTTATGTTCTTAAGTTGGTCAGTGTTAACCCCATCACGCCCAGATCTTTCCTTTGTTCTATGAAAATCGTCTGTTGTGAGCCATAAAACTACGAAAAGTAACTTAATAAACCAAATTAGTTAGTGGACAGGGGTGTATTAAACAGGTCATATCTAAAGAATATTGCTTAGGATTCATTAAAATACGTCAAATGATGCCCAAATTACAATGGAAATTACGTTCTGGGCCTCAAAGGGTTAAGTTCATCAGTGGTTATCATGAGTCCCTTCCCTCCCCAGGTCTCGGCACTACACAGGGGGCTGGGAGGACTACTGCCGCAACACCGGGCAGCCCCTCAAGAAGACCCAGGACGAGAACGGCTTTGGAAACTACTACAGCAACTTCGACCAGTACTTCCTGTAAAGCCCGGTGTGGATACTTGACCGTTGTGTACACCACTCTTCCTGCACCACCATCGCCACCTCACCATTAGTAACTTAACTTGAATCAAAAGCTGGAGTTGTGTTTTAAGAGCCAGGGGTTGTATTATGAGCATGGTTGGGGGAATCATAAGCCACGGGAGTTGTGTTTTAAGAGCCAAGGGTTATTATGAGCATGGTTGGGGGAATCATAAGCCATGGGAGTTGTGTTTTAAGAGCCAAGGGTTATTATGAGCATGGTTGGGGGAATCAAGCCACGGGAGTTGTGTTTTAAGAGCCAGGGGTTGTATTATGAGCCTGGTTGGGGGTTGTATGTACAGTTGGGTGGCATGGTGGCTCTTTCTCGTAGTAGTAGTGGCTGGTTGGGGGAGTCAGAAGCAATGGTTGTACTGATGGAGATTGATTGATTTAATGACAAAAAAGGGAATGCCAGACAGTACTGATGGGGAATTGAAGGGATAAAGATGAATGATTGTAAAAAGAAGTAGAAAGAGTAAGAGATTAAGTAATGAAGATTATAGAAAAGTAAAGAAGAAAGTATATAAAGAAAAGAAAAGTAAAGAAAATAGGAAGAGTAAAGAAAGGTAATTGTGAGTAAGGGAGGAAGGAGTAATGATTTTAATTGATTCAGAGTTGTGAGTTAATGACAAAACCTTCACGTCGTTGTTATCTGATTGTTTGTGCACAGCGTTGTAAAGAAGCTCAAAATGTGTCCATCACGTAGAGAAAGATTGACCTGTGAAGGCAGTGTGAATGTTCATAACCTGTGCATCGGGTGTGACCTCTATTGCCTCGGATGACTGGATTGTGAAGACCAGTGTTACGTTTTTATACACAGAGACAGACAGAGACACAACACACACACAGAGACAGACATACACACACACACACACACACACACACACAGAGGCAGACATACAGACACACACAGAGACAAGAAGACACGCATACGCACACACAAGGGAGGTACATGGACACACACACACATACAAGGCAAGGTACACACACACACACACACACACACACAAGGCAAGGTACAACACACACACACACACACACACACACAAGGCAAGGTACACACACACACACACATGTGGCAGGTAATGTCCAGGTGTGCACATGGGGTTATGACGGCAACTTTCCCTCACCTTAAAAGGTTAAGTTGCCGCCGCCACCCATTAGTCGCCGCTGAACTATTCTCTCATCGAGTTGCCTCGATGATCCATTCACATTTCCCACAACACTAGAAGAAGCCTTAAGTTCCATTAACGTTGATGGGAGCTGGACTTTATCAAGCCTTAAGTTCCTTTAACGTTGATGGGAGCTGGACTTCATCAATAAAAAAAAAAGTGAGAAGTGATAAAAAAAAAATTGAATATGTAAAAAAAGTAAAATGCAGTGGCAAAAATCTTTATACTTTAATAATTAGTAGTTCAGAATGCAACCTGAAGGCAGATATCAGTATTCAGGATGTGGTTCAGTGCTACAGTAGTTTTGTGTAGCCTCTTAGTGGTGTACCCCCTAGTGTGTGTCCCGACCCCTTCTCTGTGAGGGGAATATGACAAGTGAGAAAGAGAAGCCCTTTGTAACAGTGGCTGGGAGTTGTAACGGGAAGGATGAATGCACAATGGGAAACAGGAGGTTGTCGTGGACCACACAACACCAACAGCACGACCTTGGTGTATTTTTGATACTGGTGCTCAATGCAATAGTGTGTGTAGTGTGTGAGTGAGAGCGAGTTGAGAAGTGAGACTAAGGCTGTGTGGCGGTGACAGGCTGATGATTCCTCGTTTCCTGTCCTTACGTACAAAGTAGTCCATACAAAATAAAGGTTTATGAGTGGGTACCGTGAAAAGGTTGACATGATAAGAAGGAACTGCTGTTGGTGTTGTGTGGTGGCTGCTGTACTGTAGCTAGATAGAAAAATAATGCCAATGTGACAAGGAATCTCTTTTTGACTAACATAACATCATCACATGTTTGTTGTAGGACCATTGTAATCCTGTCCCGTGAGTCGCGTAGACAGTGCACTTCAAGTAGGTTATCAGGTGCACTTCATTCACATCAACCCTGGAACACATTAT
>JACEEZ010006337.1:446776-474276 GCA_016584305.1 Chionoecetes opilio | reverse complement strand
ACACGGACTCAGGCACCTCTTCGCTCATTTCTTTCTCTCTAAATGCAAAGAACTGAAAAAAGTGTCAGCTGGTCATGATCTATGTGACTGGAGGTTCAGGGGAGTGGAGGACAGGGGGTAGTCAGGCCTGGGCATTGGGTTGTGTAGCCACGAATGTTTTATGAATAGCCCCGGATCTCAAATAGCCTTTTTTTCACAAAAAAAGGACTAGCTCTGGCTGGGCCAACATAACATTATATAATGAGAAATGTGAAACATCTGGTTAGATGTTTGACATACATATGCTGATGGCATCCTTTTTATGAGCAGGACAGGAGAGAGCAGAGGAGATGGGAGTGACAGACAGATGTGACACCAAAAGACCTTCTTAAGAGGTGAAGAGGAGAGTATCAGATGGACAACACAGAGTTAACACAGTTTTGTCACAGTTCAAAAGTAGCCTCTAATTTGCCTCACAATAGAAGCAGAGGTTATAAGCCCAAGGTTGGTCAGATTTCAAAATATAACAAAGCATTGATAATATACAATCTATAGGACTGCTTCATCACGCAAAGGCTGTCATTTTTTCTGAGTGCTTTACTCCTGCTGCTCAAAATATAACTTTGTACTAACAAAACTGAATCACAGCTCGGATTGTATTAATTTCTTATGAATGTTACAAGAGTTAGTCTAGGCACCTGACGGAACCTTTTGGCAGAGCACAGTGTCTCGCATCTTATATTCAATTTACTCTTTTTAAATCAATTGAAAAATATCCGGTGAATATTTTAAGATTTCCAGGGTCGGCCTAAGCTCCCCAATATTTCAAGATCCTGTACACGCCCCTGGTGAGAGTGTTCAGTTCTGTCTGACACAGGGAGGGCACAACAGTTCTATCTGCTGGGAAGATTTAGAAGCGAGTGAGTGGAACCTGCTTATCAAGGGTTTGTTTGGGGAAGAGAAAGACAGATAGACAGATAGACAGAGAAGAGAAAGACAGATAGACAGATAGATAGACAGACAGAGAAGAGAAAGACAGATAGACAGACAGAGAAGTGAAAGAAAGGCAAACAGACAGAGAGAGAAAAGAAAGGCAGACAGAGTTTGACAGAGTTTGTTTGGCAAGTCAACCAGTGATGTGATTCTCTGTACACGGAGGGACTTGATTAACACCTTGTCAGCCCCGAGACTCCAGAGGAACCTATACTCGCTGCACGTTAAGTTGGCGAAAATGGCGCCCCTTCACTCCCCTATTCCGAACTCGCAGGATTGGCTGAGGTGTTGGGTGAGAATGCCTTACTCCAAGTTTCGCCCTAAAGCCCCAACACCTCAGTCAATCCCGTGCGTTCGGAAGGGGGGAGTGAAGGGCCCCATTTACTCCAACTTAACGTGTGGCGCCTATAACCACCATCTGACAGCATTCATTGGCCTCCTGTCTATTCCGGCAACACGGCTGAAAGAGGAACATACAGAGATGACCGACTCACCTCATGGAAGAGAGTGCACTTCTGGGCGTACTCATAGGCTAGGTCAAACACGTTCTTCTGGAGGCAGTGGTTGGCTAAGAAGTGGTAGGCTTGTCCCCGGTCCTCGTTGGGTCCCACCTCCTCTGTCTCCTGGAGGTAGCGCTCAAACAGCACAGCGGCGCGGTCACCTTCCCTGAGGCGACTGTACAACCTGATGACACGGGAAGGTGGAGGTTTTGTTCTATTTATACAGATGTGTGAGAGAGAGAGAGGGGAAGGGAGAGACAAGAGAGAGAGGGGAAGGGAGAGACAAGAGAGAGGGGAAGGGAGAGACAAGAGAGAGAGAGGCAGACAGAGAGAACAAAGAGAGACAGAAGAGAAAGACAGATAGACAGACAGAGAAGAGAAAGACAGAGGGAGAGAAGATAAAGACAGATAGACAGAGAAAAGAAAGGCAGATAGACAGACAGAGAAAAGAAAGACAGACAGAGAAGAGATAGACAGATAGACAGAAAGATAGACAGACAGACAGAGAGAAGAGAAAGACAGAAAGAAAGGCAGAGAAAAGAGACAGACAGACGACAGACAGACAGAGAGAAGAGAAAGACAGATAGACAGGTACTGGCAGACAGAGAGACAAGAGAAAAGAAAGGCAGACAGACAGAGAGAGAAAATAGAATCACACAACTACTTCATCTCCTCCCTCCCTCTGCTTACTTGGCCAGCCTGAGCAGTGCGATGCCTTCAATGTCCCCAACACTGTGAGCCTTCAGGAAGCACTTCTTGGCCTCTTCTGTCTTCTCCAGCTTCTCGTAGCTTTCCCCGAGGGCCACCAGCATGCGGGAGTCGTTGGGCCGCAGCTTCTGGGCCTGGGGGGGAGGAGAGGGGAGGAGGGATGTGTTCAGGAATAGGTATGGGGGTGGTATATAAAAAATAAAATAATAAAAAAATAAAAAAAAATAAAAAAAAGGTAAAATTATTTTCTTATGTTCTTAAGGTAATTAAGGTAATAGTGGATTGAGGAAATAATGTGTTTCTACTTCATGACCTGTTTTCTCACCACCTGCCACACCATTGTCTTGTTTGTCTTGTTGTTCACACATTAAGTGACATAAACACCTATCCTGCACCACCTCCTCCTCCTCCTGCTGCTGCTCACCTGTTTGAAGTAGTAGAGGCAGTAGGCAGGCAGCTTGAGGATCTCGTAGGTCTGTCCGAGGCCATACCACGCCCGGTAGTCCCTCCGGTTCACCTCTGCCACGGGAGACACACAGGTAACCCTTCACACCCAGATCTTTCCTTGGCTATATAAAATTGTCTTACAGCCATAAAATTACGAAAAGTGACAATATACCAAATAAGTTAGTGGACAAATATACTAAATAGGTCATATCTATAAAATATTGCTTATATCTATTGAAATCGTCTTATGGTAGTAAAATTACAATGAAAATTACGTTCTGGGCTTCAAGGGGTTAATGACTGCCACATCACTCTTCACTTGCCCAAGGAATCATGGGACACTTTCCAGAATCACAACAAAACACATCATTCAAAAAATGATGTGTCTTTCCAAAATTAAAATGTAGCTATGGAGCCGGGGCCATACGAGTGTAGCTCAGGCCCTGTAAAATACAACTACTAGATGAATACACACACACATATGCACCAATGGCCTGCCTGTAACACCAACACACACACACACACACATGCACCAATGGCCTGCCTGTAACATCAACACACACACACACACACACACATGCACCAATGGCCTGCCTGTAACACCAACACACACACACACACATGCACCAATGGCCTGCCTGTAACACCACACACACACACACACACACACATGCACCAATGGCCTGCCTGTAACACACAACACACACACCACACACAATGCTGCTGTAACACCAACACACCACACCACATGCACCCATGCCGCTGTAACACCAACACACACACACACACACACACATGCACCAATGGCCTGCCTGTAACACCAACACACACACACACACATGCACCAATGGCCTGCCTGTAACACCAACACACACACACACACACATGCACCAATGGCCTGCCTGTAACACCAAACACACACACACAACATGCACCAATGGCCTGCCTGTAAAACAACACACAACAACCACATGCTGCTGTAACACCCACACACACACACACATGCACCAATGGCCTGCCTGTACCAACACACACACACACACACCACATGGCCTGCTGAACACCAACCACACACACATGCATCACCAATGGCCTGCCTGTAACACCAACACACACACACACACACACCAATGGCCTGCCTGTAACACCAACACACACACACACACACCAATGGCCTGCCTGTAACACCAACCACACACACACCAAGCCTGCTGTAACCAACACACACACACCAATGGCCTGCCTGTAACACCACACCACACACACACACACATGGCCGCTGACACAACACACACCACACAATGGCCTGCCTGTAACACCAACACACCACACACACATGCACCAATGGCCTGCTGTAACACCAACACACACACACACACACCAATGGCCTGCCTGTAACACCAACACACACACACAACATGCACCAATGGCCTGCTGTAACACCAACACACACACACCAATGGCCTGCCTGTAACACCAACACACACACACACATGCACCAATGGCCTGCCTGTAACACCCACACACACACACACACACCAATGGCCTGCCTGTAACACCAACACACACACACACACACACATGCACACACAAGCACCAAATGGCCTGCCTGTAACACCAACACACACACACACACACACCAATGGCCTGCCTGTAACACCAACACACACACACACACACACCAATGGCCTGCCTGTAACACCAACACACACACACCCAAAGCGCGAACACACACACACACACACTGCACCAATGGCCTGCCTGTAACACCACACACACACACACACACACCAATGGCCTGCCTGTAACACCAACACACACACACACACACACAGCTGCGTAACACCACACACACCACATGCACCAATGGCCTGCCTGTAACACCAACACACAACACAACACACACACACACTCGAACACCAACACACAGCACCAATGGCCTGCCTGTAACACCAACACAACACACACACACACACCAATGGCCTGCCTGTAACACCAACACACACAAACACACACACACCAATGGCCTGCCTGTAACACCAACACACACACACACACACACACCAATGGCTGCCTGTAACACCACACACACACACACACACACACCAATGGCCTGCCTGTAACACCAACACACACCACACACATGCACCAATGGCCTGCCTGTAACACCAACACACACACACACACACACACCAATGGCCTGCCTGTAACACCAACACACCACACACACACACCAATGGCCTGCCTGTAACACCAACACACACACACACACACACATGCACCAATGGCCTGCCTGTAACACCAAACACACACACACAGCACCAATGCCTGCCTGTAACACCAACACACACACACACACACACATGCACCAATGGCCTGCCTGTACAACACCACACACAACACACACCCCCACACATGCACCAATGGCCTGCCTGTAACACCAACACACACAACACACACATGCACCAATGGCCTGCCTGTAACACCAACCACACACACACACACACACACACACCAATGGCCTGCCTGTAAACCAACCACACAACACCAAGAACAAACAACAGCACCAATGGCCTGCCTGTAACACCAACACACACACACACACCAATGGCCTGCCTGTAACACCAACACACACACACACACATGCACCAATGGCCTGCCTGTAACACCAACACACACACACACACACACATGCACCAATGGCCTGCCTGTACACAACAACACACAACATGGCTGCCGTACACAACACACACACACACATGCACCAATGGCCTGCCTGTAACCCACCACCACCAACCCACACACACACACATGCACCAATGGCCTGCCTGTAACACCAACACCACACACCACACAGGCCGCCTGAACACCCAAAACACACACACACACCAATGGCCTGCCTGTAACACCAACACACCAGCCCAACACACACACACACAATGCACCAATGGCCTGCCTGTACACCACACCACACACACACAACACACCAATGGCCTGCCTGTAACACCAACACACACACACACACATGCACCAATGGCCTGCCTGTAACACCAACACACACACACACACATGCACCAATGGCCTGCCTGTAACACCAACACACACACACACGCACCAATGGCCTGCCTGTAACAACCACACACACACACACAAGCTCTTACACACACACACCATGCAACCAATGGCCTGCCTGTAACACAACACACACACACACACACCATGCACCAATGGCCTGCCTGTAACACCAACACACACACACACAACACATGCACCAATGGCCTGCCTGTAACACCAACACACACACACACACACCAATGGCCTGCCTGTAACACCAACACACACACACACAGCACCAATGGCCTGCCTGTAACACCAACACACACACACACACACACCAATGGCCTGCCTGTAACACCAACACACACACACACATGCACCAATGGCCTGCCTGTAACACCAACACACACACACACACATGCACCAATGGCCTGCCTGTAACACCAACACACACACACACGCACCAATGGCCTGCCTGTAACACCAACACACACACACACACACACATGCACCAATGGCCTGCCTGTAACACCAACACACACACACACACATGCACCAATGGCCTGCCTGTAAAACACCACACACACCACAGCATGCTCTGTACACACCCAACACAGCACCAATGGCCTGCCTGTAACACCAACACACACACACACACACCAATGGCCTGCCTGTAACACCAACACACACACACACACCACCAATGGCCTGCCTGTAACACCAACACACACACACACACACACCAATGGCCTGCCTGTAACACCAACACACACACACACACACCAATGGCCTGCCTGTAAACACCAACACACACCACACACAACACACAGCACCAATGGCCTGCCTGTAACACCAACAACACACACACACGCACCAATGGCCTGCCTGTAACACCACACACAACACACATGCACCAATGGCCTGCCTGTACACCCACACACACACACCACACACACATGCACCAATGGCCTGCCTGTAACACCAACACACACACACATGCACCAATGCCTGCCTGTACACCAACACACACACACACACGCACCAATGGCCTGCCTGTAACACCAACACACACACACACACATGCACCAATGGCCTGCCTGTAACACCAACACACACACACATGCACCAATAGGCCTGCCTGTAACACCACACACACACACACACGCACCAATGGCCTGCCTGTAACACCAACGCACAACACACACACGCACCAATGGCCTGCCTGTAACACCAACACACACACACACGCACCAATGGCCTGCCTGTAACACCAACACACACACACACGCACCAATGGCCTGCCTGTAACACCAACACACACACACACAGCACCAATAGCCTGCCTGTAACACCAACACACACACACACACGCACCAATGGCCTGCCTGTAACACCAACACACACACACAGCACCAATGGCCTGCCTGTAACACCAACACACACACACACACATGCACAATGGCCTGCCTGTAACACTAACACACACACACACGCACCAATGGCCTGCCTGTAACACTAACACACACACACACCACACACACACGCACCAATGGCCTGCTGTACACTAACAAACACACACACACACACACACCACCAATGGCCTGCCTGTAACACTAACAACACACACACACACACACACCACCAATGGCCTGCCTGTAACACAACACACACACACACACACCACGCACCAATGGCCTGCTGTAACACTAACAAACACACACACACACACACACGCACCAATGGCCTGCCTGTACACTGTATGGCTGCGTTGGTGTTCTTCATCTCCATGACTCGTGTCCCATGAGTGTCCAGCGCCAGGTAGGAGGTTGAGGCGCAGGGCCCCTGAAGTACTGCACCGCCTTCTCGTCTGGGACGCAGGCTGTAGTAGTTACCTGAAAGACAACAGCTTTTTTTTTTCAACCTGCCTTACTCCAAGTTCTGCCCTAACACCCAACACCTCAGCCAATCCCGTGCGTTCGGAAGGGGGGAGTGAAGGGGCCCCATTTTAACAACTTAACATGCGGCGATAGTACTTTAGCGCTAATAGTTGTTTTTTTTGCATGAGATTTAAGTCTTTTTTTTTCTTCTTTTTTTTTACATAAAGGACGCAAGGACAAAAAGAAGCTTAGTTGCCAGCCCTCAAAAGAAGACATAAGAGAATAAAGAAAGAGGGTGGCCAATTTAGTTCAGGTGTATTGTCACTTGACTTGTAGGGAGGCGATGGCGGAGTGGTTAGGTCTGGAAGTGTGATCTCAGCGTCCACGGTTCGAGACCAAATCTTTCTGCTTTTGTCCATGGCTGAAGGGACCCACAACTACCAATCAACCCCACCCTGACGGCAGGAAGTATGTATGCAGGGACGCCAAGGGGGCACATAAGCCACTCAAATAAAGGCGTCTATAAATCCATCCTTTGACGTTGCACACCCTGAGCACAGTAATGACGCAACAGGTCTTCATCTGTATTCTGTTCCTTCTTCCCTTCCCTTCCAGCGTCCACGGTTCGAGTCCGCCGGTTGCCCAATCTTTCTGGTTTTGTCTAGTGGCTGAAGACGACCCACATGCTGCCCATCAACCCCACCCTTGACAGCAGGAGTAATGAGGGATGCCAAGGGACACACAGCACTTGGCTGTTCCAGGGCTTTAGGGCGGAACTTGGAGTAAAGGCATCTCACCAACACCCAACACCTGGCCATCCGTGCGTTCGGAAGGGGGGACTGAGCGGACCGACCCTCGCCAACTTAACGTGCAGCGAGTCTACATTCTTTGATATATCTTAACCTTCCTTTTGCTCCCTTCCCTTTCCTTCCCTCCCTACCCACCCATGACCCTCCCTGCTGCAGTGACCCACCTATGACACAGCAGCATACAGCAGTGACCCACTATGACACAGCAGCATACAGCATGACCCACCTATGACAGCACATACAGCAGTGACCCACCTATGACACGCAGCATACAGCGTGACCCCCTATGACACAGCAGCATACAGCAGTGACCCACCTATGACACAGCAGGCTTACAGCAGTGACCACTATGACACAGCAGCATACAGCAGTGACCCACCTATGACACAGCAGCATACAGCAGTGACCACCTATGACACAGCCATGCATACAGCAGTGACCACTATGACACAGCAGCATACAGCAGTGACCCACCTATGACACAGCAGCATACAGCAGTGACCCACCTATGACATAGCAGCATACAGCCTGACCCATCTATGACACAGCAGCATACAGCAGTGACCCACCTATGACACTGCAGCATACAGCAGTGACCCATCTATGACACAGCAGCATACAGCAGTGACCCACCTATGACACAGCAGCATACAGCAGTGACCCACCTATGACACAGCAGCATACAGCAGTGACCCACCTATGACACAGCAGCATACAGCAGTGACCCACCTATGACACAGCAGCATACAGCAGTGACCCATCTATGACACAGCAGCATACAGCAGTGACCCATCTATGACACAGCAGCATACAGCAGTGACCCACCTATGACACAGCAGCATACAGCAGTGACCCATCTATGACCAGCAGCATACAGCAGTGACCCATCTATGACACAGCAGCATACAGCAGTGACCCACCTATGACACAGCAGCATACAGCAGTGACCCCTATGACCAGCAGCATACAGCAGGACCCACCTATGACACAGCAGCATACAGCAGTGACCCACCTATGACACAGCAGCATACAGCAGTGACCCATCTATGACACAGCAGCATACAGCAGTGACCCATCTATGACACAGCAGCATACAGCAGTGACCCACCTATGACACAGCAGCATACAGCAGTGACCCACCTATGACACAGCAGTGACCCACCTATAACGACCCTCCCCGCCGCAGTGACCCACCTATGACGCAGCAGGTCTCCACTCTGTACTTGTCCACCTGTACGACGCGGTGAGGCCAGGTGGGACAGCTCCACGCGCATCTCCTTGACGTAGAGCAGGTTGGAGTAGGTGTCCAGGTTGTCCAGGCGGGAGGGGTCCACACTCTCCAGCTCCTTGAAGATGGTCACCGCCTGGTCCACGTCTGCAACGGACCACAGCCAAGGGTCATGAGTGTGCGTGTGTGTGTATTTCAGCTATTATTTTGTGTGTATTTTTTATCGTGCGTGTGTGTGTGTGTAGCCAAGGGTCATGAAAATAAATAGGGAAGAACTGGTTCACAAATAGGGTGGTAAATGATTGGAATGGACTCGGTAGACAAGTAGTTAGTGTGGAGTCATTAGAGAGCTTTAAAGGAGGCTACATAAATTCATGGATGGAGATGAAAGGTGGTGTAGGTAGTGTTAGGTAATAGGAACTACCACGTGTAGGTCTCCCAGCCTCTTGTAGCTTCCTTATTTTCTTATGTTCTTATGTCATGGGTTTGCGGGTGTGTGTATTTAACTACAGTAAACCCTCTCATATTCGGACTAATTGGGCCAAAGAGTGGTCCGAGTAATGCAAAGATCCGAATAATGAGGATATGAAAAAAAAAAAAAAAAAAAAAATTTAGGTGTATATATATAGTAGCTAGGAAATTTCGACTCCTAAAAAAAAAAAAAAAAAAAAAAAAAATTAAAAAAAAATAATAATAATAATAAAGGTAAATAAAAATAAAAATAAAATATAATAATAGTAATAAAATTATAAAGGTAAGCAGAAATAAATGGTAGTGTCTGAATACGAGAGGTTTTACTGTAGTTGTGTTTTACAGGGCCTGAGCTACAATGGTGTGGTCCAGTCTCAATATCTACATTTTTATCATTCATCCTTAGTGCTTAGTGTCGGCCGAAACCGGGGATCGAATCCGGGACTTCTGGGTTGTGCAGCGAGCGTGCTAACCATTACACTACGGAGTGTCACATGAAGCAGGAAATCTTGTGGTATAATACGAACATGCACTAAATAAAACCCAGAAGTTATGAAACACTCCACACAACAAAGTACATTTGGGATAAACACACGCACGGAATCCAACACATTAATTAACCCCTTGAGACCCAGAGCATAATTTCCATTGTAATTTGGGTACCATTAGACGATTTTTAGTGAATATAAGCAATGTTTTATAGATATGACCTGTTTAGTATCCCTGTCCACTAACTAATTTGGTATATTCAGTTACTTTTTTTTATTTTATGGCTTGACAATATACAATTTTTTAATAGCCAAGGAAAGATCTGGGCGTGAAGGGGTTAAGAGTAGGAAAAGACGAATACCAGTCAGAGAAAGAGAAAAACTATGGAAATCACACACATACGCCCACACCAACACTCACACGCCCACACCACACACACACACGCCCACACCCACACAGACACACATGCCCACACCCACCCACACCCTCACCCCGCTGGTTGTGGTGCGTGATGGCCACCTGGGCCATGATGTAGGTGGAGGTGTGCAGGCCGGCGTGCTGCAGGCCGGTGTAGATGTCCAGCGCCTCGTCATTCAGCTGCAGCTCCAGGTAGGTGTGTGCCAGGAACAGCCGCCGCATCCAGTGGTCCGGCAACTTGAGACTGGCCAGCTGTGAGGGGGAGGGTGGGGGTGAGGCAGGACTGACTGACTGACTGACTGACTAATTGAATTGACTTACTGACTGGTAGATTTTTTCTCTCTCTCTTTGCCTCTCATCACACCATATTTGCTTCTTATTTACTTCACACACACACATCCTTCCCACACTCACACACCCACCATTTCCCTGACGGTGATAAGGGCAGCAATAATAAATACACACACACACACACAGGGGAACTCCGGAGTGTAAGGGTTAGCACGCTCGGCTCACAACCGAGAAGTCCTGGGTTCGATCCCCGGGCGGAGCGAAGACAGACGGGCGGTCTTCTTAAAACCCGAGCCCCTGTCCACCCAGCAGTGAATGGGTACTGGGTGTTAGCCGGGGGTTTGTGACCCACCTCCCGGGGTGGTGGCTTCCCCCAACGCTAAGATCTAAGGATGAATGATGAAATAAATGTTGATATGAAGACGGGGCCATACGAGCATAGTTCAGGCCCTGTAAAATACAACTAGATGAATACACACACATGCCATCCTTCTTTGCCACTCCCACACTCACCATTTCCCTGTCTGTGATAAGGGCCGCCAGCTCCAGCCAGGCACCCCAATGCAGGGGATTCAGGTGCACCGCCTCACTCAGCACCTCCACCGCCTGCTGCGTCAGGTCCAGGCGCTTCAACACCACGCCAAACACCCACAGCAGCCACGCGTCCATCCCCCCGCCACCACCACCACCACCACCACCTGACTCATCCTCCCTGCAACACACACATAGATAGATATTTTATTATCCACAAAAATGCATAAAAAGAAATTACATAAAATACCAAATCACTCATGGACCAGAAATGTACCTCCCTAGGATGCTTAACAGTAAAAGCTTGTACGCAACCAAGCATTTTTGTTGTTGTTTTGTTTGTTTGTTTTATGGTAGTCTTTAAATGGTCTTTAAATAGGGGGCGAGCCGTACAGTACGATACAGCCCCGTACGCTCGGCCCCAAATGCTATTAAATTTTTGTATCCCATTCATGATGCCGACTGAAACGTCTGGTTGAAGATATCTTTAAAGTAATGTTGTTTTCACTATTAAACATCAACCATCAGAATCAGCACATATTCAGAGTTAGGAAATACTACATCAGGAGTGCGAAATATTACATCGAGCACCGAAAAAAACAAAAATATTACCCGAGTGTCCCGTCCGTCACAATTTAAACAAGCCTGTGCCGCCTGGCCGATCAGTTCCTTTTTATTCTTTTAACATCAATGGCAAACTAATTTATTTTTCAATAGTATAGAAATTATGGCCACTGTATGTCACACCCCCATGTACGCTATACAGTAAAACCTCTCGTATTCGGACCCTCATTATTCGGACCTCAAGGGGGCGAAATATCCTAGCTAATATATATACATACCCATTTTTTTTCTTTTTTTTTTTCTTTTTTTTTTAGGGGTCGAAATTTCCTGGCTATATACACCTAGATATATATATTTTTTTTTTTTTTACATATCCCACCATTATTCGGATCCTTGCATTACTCGGACCACTCCTTGGCCCAATTAGTCCCAATATGAGAGGTTTTACTGTATATCCATCTCACCCTAGTCAGTAAACAGCAAGGGACAGGATTTTTCACCTCGTTAAAAAAAATAAACTATAGTTTTTCTTGTCATTGAGGAGGAGCTCACCTGGAGGGGCTGGTGGCCTGGCTGTACATCTTGGACAGTTCTGTGTGCAGCACCTTCAGGTACACGCCCTTGTGCTGCTCGTTGACCACTGGGGGGGGCAGGGAAGGGGTTAGCAGGGGGGGCTTAGTTTATTTTCCCTGCTGTTTATTTTCACAAAGAGGTGCAGAATAGTCTTAAAAGTATGATTGATAAGATACATTCAGAGCTTCCAAACAATAAGCAGAAGTTGAGTACAAGTAGACCCTGTTTAACCAACCCCTTGAGGCCCAGAACGTAATTTCCATTGTAATTTGCATACCATTAGAAGATTTTAATGAATATAAGCAATATTTTATAGCTATGACCTGTTTAGTATCCTTATCCACTAACTAATTTGGTATATTCAGTCACTTTTCGTAATTTTATAGCTAAAAACAGATGATTTTATATAGCAAAGGAAAGATCTGGGCGTGAAGGGGTTAAAAGTATGATTGATAAGATACATTCAGAGCTTCCGAACAATAAGCATAAGTTGAGTACACATAGACCCTGTTTAACGCAGGCTCACTTTTCGGAGATACAATTTTTTTTTTACCAAAATTCGCTGAACGCACACAAAAAAGTGAAGTTCACCGTGGCTTGGCGTGAGTAACAACACCCACAAGATTAACTACAAGCCCAAGAGTAACAAGAATGAGTGAGAAGAGTAACAAGAACAAGAGAGCCCACCCATGACACCCGCGCGCCTCACCCAGCGTGTCCACAATGTCGTCGTTCTTCTTCTTTACCCGACAGGTAGCTGGTGAGAGGTGCAGGAAGCGGCCCAGGGGGGTGGTGCACTGCTTGCTGAAGTACGAACACCTGGACACAGGGAGGAAAGGGTACTATAGCATAAATATGGATATATATTTCTCAACTTTTTTTCTTTGAATTGATGCACACTCCTTGCTGCTGATCACCTCTTTTTCTAATCCATTCCAAGTGTACTTATATGGGAAAAAAAACTATATATCTGTGTGTGTGTGTGAAGTAAATATGAAGCAAGACTGGTATGTTGAGAGGCAAAGTAAAGAACGGAGAGGCAAAAAGTGAGAGAGAGGGGTATGTACGTTAGGGTGCCAGTAGTGCATAGGGGGAATTTTTCAAAGTCAATATTTTTTCACGTACTTTTGGTTTCTGCCTGTACTTAGAAACTGTCGTGTGCAAAGTTTCAGGCATCGGTTGATATTTAGAGGTGGCGGATCGATCTTGAACATTTCCTCTTTTCGCCCTCAGGTCATGACCACGAGAAAGCAAACTGAAGTTTGGCTTCTTGGCCATAGTGTTCCTACTATCACAGGAGCAAAACTTCCCAGCCGTGGAGACGTTTTACGACGATTTTTCTACGCACACAAGGAAGAGAAGAAGACGGTGCCAGCAGAGTGCAGCGAGGCTGCAAAGGAGGTCCTCGACTTCTGGACACGAGCTAGGATCCCCACCATCGCAGAAACTAGCGTGAGGAGGAAGATTCCTGAACTTTCGACGGGGGAAGATCCTGAGCAAAAGCAAGAATAACTCTGGAGTCACGCCTGCCGAAAAAACAGAAGACCTTCCAAGAAAGTCTCCCAGACCTTTTGGACATCGCCCACTCCAACGCCCTCACTCCTGAAGACCATTCCGAAGACAAGGAATTCTTCTGCCCAGCGGGAGAAGGGAGGCGGGGTTCGATGGCTGGTCTGGACGAGAAGCTGAAAGAATCGGTTGCCGACGTGAAAGCTCTCTCTCACGTAGCCGTCAACAGACGCCAAAAGGAGAAGAGATGGTGGAGCTGGAGTCGTCATCGTCGAGTCATCAAGTCCAGCCAACGCTGCCGACACATGACTTCTTCTTCCGACGCCGGGGTCGCTTCTCCACCCAAAGCGATGAGGACACGGGGCACGAAGTCCGTCCTATCCCCTGATCTCGTCGGAGCCCTTGACAGAACTGGGGTCAGTAGCCGCCGAGCCCTTCGAATTGTGGCGGCTACGGCAAGTAGCTTGGGCCACGATCCACAAGAGCTTGTGCTGAATCCCGAGTCCATTCGACAGGCAAGAGCAAAGTACAGGTTCCACTTTGGCGAAGGACATCAAAGAGACTTTCAGTCCTCCTTACCGTTCATTGGGACGGGAAGATCCTTCCTCAGGACGATGGCACTCGCCCCGAAAGACCGCCACCTCGTCACAGGAGAAGGAGTGGAGAAGCTCCTAGGAGTCCCGAAAACTGCACTCCGGAACTGGTGATGCCGCCGCTACAGCTGTTCGAGGCTCTAGAAGACTGGGGGGTCCAGGAACGAGTCGTGGCGATGTGCTTCGACACAAACAGTGCCAAACCTGGAGCCATCAATGTGCAGCACCATCTTGCAACAGAAGATCGGCCGACCCTAGTTTCACTTGCTTGCCGTCATCACGTCCACGAACTTGTCCTGAGAAGCCTTTTCTACGTGTTTGGGGTCATCTCCTGGTCCTGAGATCACCATCTTCTCTCGCTTCAAGGACTGCTGGCTTACATCAACCAGTCGGCAATAAACCCTCCCACCAACGAAGATCTGCCGAGACTCTGGTCTCCAAAGAGGGACGATCTCATTCAAGGTTTGAAACGTCTGCTTCAGACAAAGCAGCCCGTGACGACTATAAGGAACTCGCTGAGTGAGCATCCTTTTCCTCGGCGGCGCTTCCGAAGACCCGATCCTAGCCCCGGAGCGCTTCATCGAGCGCGTGGATGGCGCGTATTTTGCTCTGAGATGATTTGTTCGGGAGCAGCTGATGGAGTCGTCACACATCGAGAAATGTCACCCTCAGCGGTTCTCATTGTTCGCAACCGAGATCTACGTCCTGCGATGGTTCGAACGACGGTTCCATCCTCGCTCCGCAACGATCTGGATTCGCTAAGGACATCCTCAGTACCACGATGAAAGTATTCGGAAGTCTGCTTCACCACTCTGAGCCGCCATTTCTGGTACTTGAGCGAAGTCTCATTGGCCTGGTCACTGTTCGACTTCACGTCTCCCTGTCTCCGGCAAACAAGCAATTGTACAGGCCATTCTCTACGATGAAGGAGCCGAGGAACCCGCCAAGCCGAATAAACCTCCCATCATCACAAGTTCCTGCGGCAACACTGCCCTCCTTCGCCACGAAAAATTCCCTCCGCCTCTTCGAAGCTCTTGATATCAAGACCGACTTCTGTCCGCCAACCCTCGGAAGTGGCAGGAAGAGGAATCGTACGTCGAGGCCTGCCGCCGAATCGAGGGACTTCGCGTCGTCAACGACACAGCCGAGGGAGGACGTGGCGCTCATCCAGTCCTTCAACCTCAGGCTGACCAAAGACGAGGAACAGCGCCAGTTCCTCCTCCAAGTTGTGGAGGCCCATCGCCATCAACAGCCCGGGACCTCGAAGGCTTCCCTTCCCCGGCCAAGCCGGCCACAATGAGTGGGGTGGCTCCCCATGATACCCCCCCCACCGAGGGGCTAATACTCACCAAGAGGGGGACCAGCAGCCCTGCTGGGGAAGGGATGTCCGGCTTGTCCGCTTTCAAGAGATGACATCCCTTCCTTAATAGGCCAGTGCATAAGGGTAAATAACAAAGTTGTAATCCGCCACCCCTAAATATCAACCGATTGAGGTCAAACTTTGCATACGATGGTTTCTTGCACCATTACACCAAAGTAGGAAGAAAAATTAAAACTTTTGATTTTTATTGGCACCCTAATGTACGTATGAGATCATGTGCATATAAGACACTTCAAGCCATATCCCCCCGGTAATGAACCCAGGTAAAAAAAAGGACGGTAAGAAACACTATAGATAACAAATGCTGCTACATACATAGAGATGACAGTAATGTAAAAGTTTCTGAATGTACAGGTGAGACAGGTTCTACTCTCATGATTCTTGAGTCAAGGTGGTGATACATTGGAGTAGAAGGTACTCAGATACTAAGGTAGAAAGTAATAAGACACCACCACCACCACCACCACCACCATAACTACCTACCACCACCACCACCCACCTACTACCATTACTACCTACCACCTACCTACCACCACCACTACCACCTACCACCACCACCACCACCACCCACTACCTACCACCACCACCACCTACCCCCACCACCACTACCACCTACCACCACCACCATTACTACCTACCAGCACCACCACCACCTACCACCACCACCCACTACCTACCACCACCACCATCACCACCTACCACCACCACCACCTACCCCCACCACCACTATCACCTACCACCACCACCATAACTACCACCACCACTACCTACCACCAGCACCCACCTGTCGTACTCCTTGAGGTCGAAGTAAGCCTTGGCCAAGTGGTAGTGGTCCAGCTCCTCCCCCAACTCCTCCTGCAGCAGGGCACAGCTGGGCACGGGCTCCTCCAGCTGCACATCACGCACACACAGCAGCAGCTCACTCAGCCTGCAGGTGTTCAAACAAAATAACGACTGAAGATAAACGCTTAAGAAAAACTGTATCAGAAAAATATAGTTGTAAGTAAAGATGGGAACATGACATCAAGTTTATTTAATTTTAACCCCTTCACGCCCAGATCTTTCCTTTGCTATATAAAATTGTCTGTTGTTAGCCATAAAATTACACAAAGTCACTAAATACACCAAATTAGCTAGTGGACAAGGATACTAAACAGGTCATATCTATAAAATATTGCTTATAGTCACTAAAAATTGTCTAATGGTACCCAAATTACAATGGAAATTACGTTCTGAGCCTCAAGGGGTTAAGAGAAAAAATATATCAGAAAAATATAATTGTAAGTATAGATGGGAATTATGACATCGAAAGTTTATGTAATTTTAAGATGCTGCGTCACACATACCCCCCAACTGTTCCTGTCACCTAGCTATACGTATTACACACACACACACACACAGACAGACACACAGACACACGCACGCACACACACACACACACACACACGAGAATAAGATGGAATTACAAAATGGGAAGCGAGACAATCAATAAAGCAGGTGAAGAAAAGGATCTTGGAGTAATAATTCAGGACTTATCACCAGACACAGATAGATAAATAGATAGATCATTTATTTAGATAGATAGATATAGCATGAATAGAATGAATCACACATGAATAGAAGTGTTGGTGCTACATATAATCTTCTAACAAACATTAGAACGGCCTTTGTCTACATGGACGAGGACATGATGAAGAAATGTCATTGATGCCCTGATACGCCCTAGCCTGGAGTACGCCACGGTAGTTTGGTCTCGGCACAAGAGGAAGGACGTAAAGAAGATAGAAAGATTACAGAGGCAGCCACAAAGAGTGTTCCCAGCCTGTCAGACCTGACTTGTGAGGAGAGGCTGAGGAAATCTGAGGTTGCCATCATTGGACGAAAGAAGAGAAAAGGAGACTTGATAGCAATGTATAGAGCCATGTCAGGATGGAGAGAAATGACAAAGAGGACATGTGTGTACGGGACGTAGGAGCCACAAGAGCCATGTCAGGAATGGAGAGAAATGACAAAGAGGACATGTGTGTACGGGACGTAGGAGCCACAAGAGCCATGTCAGGGATGGAGAGAAATGACAAAGAGGACATAGACGACTAAGAAAATATCAGGAGGAAGAAATACAAGAGGCCGTCGATGGCGTACCACAGAGCATGTCATGTAAAATTACAAAGGACATGTGTGTACGGGATGTAGGAGCCACAAGAGCCATGTCAGGAATGGAGAGAAGAAATGACAAAGAAGGAAGCTCGGTATGTCTTGCCTGTAACTTTCACTACAGGTGAACGATGTGGAACAAGACTATGTAAATTAGGAAACAAAAATTTTACGGCTAGGAAGGCTGTCAGTTGAGGGTTACAAAGATTGACAGGTTAGGGATAAGGAGAAGGCCTTAGAATGTGAGATTACAAATAGCTGTGTTATTCGCTAAACCAAAAGCCTCAAAAAGTGAATTGACACAAGAGACATAAAATAAATAAGAGCTTTCACCGCGGCCTACAGTGGTGTCTTTTTTCCAGGACGTTGTACAGGATGCCCTGTCAGGAAAAGAACTACAAACGTAATTATCTTATACTGTTACAGATAAACATGTGAAATAAAAAAATCAACAATTTATAACCTAAGTTAGGTAGTTTGGGGTTAGGTTAGATTAGGTTAGTTTAATGGTTTGATTAGGTTATTATTTGATGCTTTTACAAATAGAGTGTTTTTTCCAGTCAAAACGCCTAAAAAGTGTATTTTTACAAATTTGTCAGTAAAATTCTAAGAGTCCTTTCCCGCCCTTATTAGTGGGCTTTTTTCCTCCAGACCTTCACAGATCCCTTCAGATACCTCTAAAACGTAATTATAAAATGGGGGAGAGATAAAATATAATATAAAAAAACGAACAACTTCAATATAACCTAACCTAGCCTGGTAAAATTCTAGTTCTTTCTCGCCCTTAGGTCTAGCTAGGAGGTTATTGGTAAGGTTAGGTTAGGTTATATCAGTGGTCCCCAACCTGCGGCCCGCGAGGCCATTCCGTGCGGCCCGCCAGATCATTTCATTTTGGTCATCGGTGCGGCCCTCCATCATTCCAAACGTGTGTTGAAACATCTTTTTTCTCAAGAGCGTGTTTTATGATAGGTTAAGACCATTAACCCATGGGCTGCGGGTGGCCTCTTAAGAGGTTTTCTTGGCCTGCCTTAAGATCCCGCGGGGCCTTTAAGCCCGGCGCTGGCCTACAAATTGGTGGTGGGTGTTTTAAGTCCTGTACCTGGCACTCGAGATTGCTGCGGGCCATTGCGAGATTTTACGCATAAACACGGCTTAACCCAGGGGTACAAAGGTGTGGTGTATTGCCCGAGAAATGCTCGCTCGAGACGCGAACCCAACCTAGCATACCGATGCCGGATTCGCGCGCACCCACATTTTTCAACTACGGACCCCCCCCCCCCCCCAGACATATTTTGGGGGGTCAAATATATATGGCCGGGTGCGCTACAACATTCCCTACACGCTGATGTAGTTTTTATCGATTTTTGCAAGGGTCGTCAAAATGACCCTACCCTTCGCCCAGGGCTTAGGTGTATAACGCATACCTTAGCTTGTTAAGGGTTAAGTTATGGTTAGGTTAGGTGAAATTCTTTGAAATTTTTTGTTCTGTATATGTGGTTTTCAGAGTTTTTTTTATTGGTGCGGCCCTCGGGCCCTCTCGGACTTGTCGATGCGGCCCGCGGTACTCTGCGGGTTGGGGACCTCTGGGTTTTTTTTTTTTTTTTTTTTTTTTTTTTTCTCATATATTTGTGCCTATAGCGCCTGTAGGCAGTGGTGACCCAGGGCTGGGATGGTAGTATAGGCTCTGGAGGTTCACTTGAGGGCTGTGATGGTTTGTCCTCGCCCATGGTGGCGCAGGCAGGATTCTTATAGTGACGCCTGTGATTAGAGGCTCATGCCGCCCCCCTGTGTCCTCCAATGCACTCGCAATCGAAGGTAGAGTTAATGGGCAGGGCATGTGGGTGTTCTTAGGCCACTCGACGGTGCAGAAAGGTTTTGGGTTTCTTCGGGGATCGAACTCGGGTCACCAAGAACGCCAGTCGGAGACGCTAACCACTCCGCTATCGCCTCCCCGAGGTATATTGAGGTTAGGTTAGTCTTTTTTTTTTTTTATCCCTCCCCCACTTTATAATTACGTTTTAGAGGTATCTAAAGGGATCTGTGAAGGTCTAGAGGAAAAAAGTCCACTAATAAGGGCGGGAAAAGACTAGAATTTTACGGGAAAAGCATCACATATTAAACAAAACAAAATCGAACTTGTCTGAAAATCTTGTCATAAAGAAAGTTTTGGTTATTATGGACGAGAACTTCGCGGTCGTTTTCAGTCACCGACTAATTTTTCCTGCCCTACAATAGGTGCTTTTTATAATGGAGATTGTTTTATTTTCCGGAAACCCATTAAAAAAAATATATATATATTTTATCACCGAATTTTATGCATGGTTAAGGTTAAGGTTAGGTTAGGTATACTTAGTGGTTAAGGTTAGGTTAGGTTAATGGTAATGGAAAAAAAGTAATGTCGCCTGTGACGTCACGGCCCAGCCGGCCGTGCATCAAAACACAATCTCCCCCTTCATGA
Organism: Chionoecetes opilio; assembly: GCA_016584305.1. Taxonomy (NCBI): domain Eukaryota; kingdom Metazoa; phylum Arthropoda; class Malacostraca; order Decapoda; family Majidae; genus Chionoecetes; species Chionoecetes opilio. The sequence goes on along the minus strand of JACEEZ010006337.1, from coordinate 453,247 downwards.
AACACATTATATAGGCAAAATGATGGGTGAATTACCACGGAATATGTATAATGACGATATATAGGACACGTACACCCTAAAAAAACAATAAAATAACGATGAATTAATAAGTATTGGATGTAAACAATTGACGTATTTCAGGCGCATTATTTCCCCAAACAAAAATAGACTTTTAAACTAAGGGTTTAAAAACTAGGGAAACCTATGAGCCAATCACTATGTGAAGTATGTATCTTAAAAACAGTAACAGATCCTAGCTTGGCGTAGAAACAAAAAAGCCGATTTTGTTTTGTTTTCTCGTTAACGTAACATTTAAACCCAATACGTCAACCGCATTCCTTGACCAAAGCCATGAAAAACCCGTCACACAGATACACACCAATACAAAGAGTGTGTGTGAACAGCCAAGGCCACATAAACAGCCTTGCTACGCAGCTACAAGGACGAATAAGGCCGATTAAAAAAAAAAAAAAAAAGACTGGCTAGAAAAAGAAAAAAAAAAGAAATAGACCCCCGGGCATATGATTAATGCATAAAACGATGCGGAGAAATCAAAATACACACAAACCTCGATTTCCCGGACTAATTGGGGGGAGCACTGGTCCGGGAACCGCAAAAGTCCGGGAAACGCAACAGTTGGATGCCATATTTTTTTTTTTTTTTTTTTTTTTTTTTTTTTTTTTTTTTTTTTACGTAACAAGGAACTGGCCAAGGGCACAACAAAAATGGGCAACACAAAGTCTGCTTAGTTGCCAGTCCCTATAAAGAAGACGGTAAGAGAATAAAAAAATAAAAAAACCCACATTACCCACCCCCGGACGCTTATCCTACTCTAGTATTTACTGTCCGGCAACCACCAATATCAACTACCCCGCCGCGGACTTTTACGTCCGCTGAGCATGCTGCCACCTGGCGGGAGGCAGCAGAAAGTGTTCAATAGTCTCAAGAGGCGTTCCTGCACCAGGAACATTGGGGGTCAGGAGACTAACTGAGGCAGTGCAGGTGAACCGTGAGTGTCGTGTGCCCAAATGTAAACAATACGACCGCTGAGCATGCTGCCACCTGGCGGGAAGCGCGGACACTGACCAGGGGTGACCGGAGACGCTCGGACTGCCGGACAACTTTGTCAATTTACGAACAGGACCAGGCATTTCAACGTGTAAAAAAAAAAAAAAAAAAAAAAAAAAAAAAAAAAAAAATTGTCCAGGACTCTGACATATCCCCGGACCTCGGATTTTGTCCGGCAAATCCGATATCCGGGAAATCGAGGTCCGGGAAATCGAGGTTTGTGTGTATATCAAAACACACATAAATCATCCTAAATTTGGTGGAGAAAAATAATTATCAATAAATAAAGGCTAAATATACGGTGTCACAAATAGTTAAATATTTTTTTTTTTTTCCATAAATGACGAAAATAACTTCAGATACGTATACATAGATACAATATAATACAAAGAACATTTAAATGAATGAAAAAACTAAAATCCTGACAAAGACGCTTAATTAGAGAAAAAATGCGTGAAAATAGATGTGATAAAGAAAATATGTTAGGGCAATACCTAACCCAGACTCAAATAAAGACTTAAGAGCGGTTATTCCTCCTCTAATAGACTAGAATACTAATGGATAATGGTTAATTCAATGGTTAAGGCCAGGAAAATTAGTAGTGTCTCAGAAAATAACCGCGCAGTCCTCGTCCATCTTTACCATTAGAATAAGGAGTGTTAGTCACGTATTATTTTAATTAAACTGCAGTAGTATTACCAAACACAATATCTATCTGAAAAAGCATCAATTTTTGGCCAGGAAAAATTATTCGGTTATAATTAAATAAATAAAATTCGCGATGAATATATATATTTTTTTAATATGGGTTTCCGGAAAATAAAACTATCTCCATTACAAAAAGCACCTATTGTAGGCCAGGAAAATTAGTCGGTGTCTCTGAAAACGACTGCGAAGTCCTCGTCCATTATTACCAAAGCACCTATTGTAGGCCATGAAAAAATAGTCGGTGTCTCTGAAAACGACCGCGAAGTCCTCGTCCATTATTACCCAAGCGTCACCACCACATCACAGCCTAGAGACACCCTCCACTATAGGGACACCACCCTATGCGGCCGCCCGTATGATCCACATATATAGAGGGCAGTCACGCGGAGCAAACTATTGTTATACGTATATGTTTATTGTACGTTATGTTTAACATATATAACTATATGTTAAACATAAGATATGTCATAAGTTATTAACCTAACCTCACTACAACCCCTAAAAGTTACTAACCTAACCTCACTATAACTCCCTAAAAGTTACTACTCTAACCTCATTATAAGTTACTAACCTAACCTCACTATAACCCCTAAAAGTTACTAGCCTAACCTCACTATAACCCCTAAAAGTTACTATCCTAACCCTACCATAACCCCCTAAGTTACTAACCTAACCTCACTATAACCCCCTAAAAGTTACTTATATTGCCGTAGGCGGCCGCATGGGGACCGCGGCCGCATTGGGGATACACCCACTATAGTACAGCGTGAAGCCCTGCCACCACCCACCACTTGCAGGTGTGCAGCAGGCCGCGGCGCACACACTGCTCCCGCGCCACCCGCAGGTCCCGCTTCACCTCACGCAGGAAGGGCAGGTCGCGCCCCTCCTCCTGCAGGCCCGCCATCACCACACACACACACACCAGGGAGCCGCTGTGCCACCACAACGCTACCACAAACACTGCTGCTGTCTATAGTCTCCCGCCGCCGCTGCCAGTCAGCTGTACACACTACACACACACGGACAGTCGAGCACTTGTTGTCTTGTTCTCCCGCCAACACCTCCCTGCCTCTACCATACCTAAATAACCTTCCATAAAACAAAATATACTTAAATGATGTGCTCATATAATATACGAATTTTATTAATGCAGATAAATGGCTGATGTATTATTGTAAATATGTGTGGTTGCTAGACAATTATATTCTTGTTCTTTATTATTAAGTTTGTAGTGGCGACTTTTGGCAGCTTGTTTGTTTACATCTTTCCCGCGCAAATATGATTTTCGGTAGAAATTCGCAACGCTATATATTTTTTTATAGGTGAAAATAATCTAGGAACGAATTACTCAGTCGTGCTACTAATGCAATATGTTTCTCTCATTTCTTCTTCAAGGAGGCGTTGGCAGTGTGGTTTGCGCCTGCTTGTGCGAATGGCGCGCTTGGTATTCCGAGTTCGATCCCCGAGAAGTGCCACAATCTTTCAGCACCGTCGAGTGGCCTAAGAACACCCACATGCTGCCCATTAACTCTGCCTTCGACGGCGAGTGCATCGGAGGACACAGGGGCCTCTAATCACAGGCGCCACTATACAACAAAATCCTGCCTGCGCCACCATGGGAGAGGGCCAACCATTACAGCCCTAGAGAGTTTTACTGAACCTCCAGCTACCTACCTACCAAACAAGCCAAGAGAGTAGGCCTATGGTGGTCATACAGCCTACAGGCACTATAGGCATAAATGTAAAATAAAAAACAGTAGGTCCCTCAGTTCATGGCGGTGATCTCATTACTATGTGAATATCTATATAACTATTTTGTCCATAGATAAGTGTAACAATTTATCTCGTATTATTCAAAATTTCTCACTCATTATACTGAACTTACCACTAGTTTATTTCGTCCATAAAAAGAATGTCATCATCAATACCACCTGATTTATCTCTTGTACCCTTTTTGCTTCCCTACATCAATGCTCGACCACCAGTATCATTATCCACCAGTATCATTATCCAACAGTATCATTATCCAACAGTATCATTATTCAGAGCTGGGCGGAGCGCAAACGAAAGCGTAAAAGCGCAATTTGCGCTCCATATAAAATATTTGCGCTCTGCGTGAAACGCCGAAAATTTGCGCTTTTGGAGTTTGCGCTCTCGATTTTTATAAGTCCGCAAATGCGCAAACTTAGCAGAAAAACTTTGCCGAGAAACTCAAATGATGTAAAATTAAAAAATTAAAAGATACGTCAAATATAGCATTTATATTTAAGTTTACTTTTTATTTAAAAACGCTGCAGAAAAGAGCAAGCTCATGCCACGGTCGAGTGTGGCACAGAGAGCTGCAAGCAGTGCGAGCTGGACGAGGAACTGGAGAAGAACTTGCACTCCTGGACCCAGCTGGACGTCCAGGATAACGTGCCTCTGTCACCTGACATGTTTCCCATGGAGCACAGGCAGATCTGGGTGGACCTGTTCATCAGGTACAACACTCCAGTGCCCTCCTCAGCGGCGGTAGAGCTGCTGTTCAGCATGGGCTCAAACGTCACGAGACCGAAGCGATCGAGTCTGACGGCCAAGAACTTCGAGAAGCTGGTGTTCCTCAAGGGTAACATGAACCTCCTCAAGGGTCGGTGGGAGCTGGAGGACAGTGACGAGGAGGACTAATATTAGTATTGTGTATTTTCATTTTTCAACTATTTTGTGTTGTTTTGACAGTATTATCTTATTTTTTATATAAACTTGTGTTCAAAAAATGCTTCAAATACTGTAAACATTCAATCTTTTAATCATTTATACACTTTATATTAATTTAACATAATAATTTTCCGTTTGCAGACTAAAAAATTAAGTTTGCGCTTTAACTTTTATGTTTGCGCTTTAAATTGTTTTATTTGCGGTCTAGTTTTTTTTTTGCGCTAGATTTGCGCTTTTGCGCTTGCGCCTTTTTTCGAGAATTTTGCGCTTTGCGGACTCGATCGCGAAAATTTGCGCTTTGCGGACTAAGGAAAAAAATTTGCACGCCCAGCTCTGTCATTATCCACCAGTAGCATTATCCACCAGTAGCATTCCAAGTAACACATTCTTATGACTGCTTGGTAACAGAGCAAAACTATTATATACAATGGTCGTCAGCCAATATATGTAATAACAAGCTGTTCCTTAATATACAGGTGATAGGTTGAAATGTGGGTTTAGTAAAGTTATTAAAGTATTTGGTGGTCTACTACTACTACAGCCATCACCACTTTTACCACCACCACCACTACTACTACTACTACTACTACTATTATTAGCCTGCTACAACTACTATCATCACTACCAGTCTACCACCACCACTACTACTACTACTACTACTACTATTAGCCTGCTACAACCACTATCATCACTACCAGTCTACCACCACTACTACTGCTACTACTATTAGCCTGCTACAACCACTATCATCACTACCAGCCTACCACTACTACTACTACTATTAGCCTGCTACAACCACTACCACCACTACTAAAACAGCTATCATCATTACCACCACTATTAATAATGATAATAATACCACTACTATCACCACTTCTACCCTTATTCCTCCCTTTTTTTCTTCCACATTCCACCTTCCTTCCTTCCTTCCTTCCTTCCTTCCTTCCTTCTATACCACAAAGAAAGAAAACTGACACATAGGGTTAAGGAAAAGCAGACTTTATTAGAAAAAGAATTAGTTTATTAATAACAATAATAATCTTGTGACAGTTATGTATATTTCTTCATTAATCTATTTGTGTGAAAGAGAGAGAGAGAGAGAGTTATTGTTTTTGGACGGATTGCTGTGTTGGTATTGAGAGAGAGAGAGAGAGGGTGTTATTGGACGGATGGATGTGTTGGTGTTGGAGGGTGGGGGAGGTTAAGTAGACAGGTGTATGGGGGGGAGGGGTGTACAGGTGTGAGCGGGGAGGGAGGGAGGGGGGTCGTAGCTATACCTGTAATCAGCTAGTTCTGCCCCACAGCCGCCACCACCTGACACACAGCTCCTACAGATGCGAGAAGGAAGGAAGGAAGGACAGAAAGACAGAAGGAAGGAAGGAAAGAGGGTGGGAAGGATAGAAATATAGAAGGAAGGAGGAAGGGGGTGGGAAGGAAAGAAGGAAGGAAGGAGGGTGGGAAGGGAAGGAAGGAAGGAGGGTGGGAAAGAAAGAAATATAGAAGGAAAGGAAGGAAAGGTGGGTGGGAAGGAAAGAAAGACAAGGAAGGAAGGAAGGAAAAAACAATAGAAGAAAGGAAGGAAAGAACGATAGAAGGAAGGGAGGGAAGGAAGGAGGGTGGGAAAGAAAAATATAGAGAAGGAAGGAAGGAGGATGAAATGAAGATAAGATGAATGGAAGGGGAGGGAAGAGAAGGGAGGGAGGAAGGAAAGGTTGGAGAGAATGAAGAGAAAAGGAAAGGAAGGAAGGAAGGGACAAGGAGTTCAAAAAGAAAGAAGGGGAAGAGAAGGAAGAGTGAAAGGAAGGAAGGATGGATGGAAAGAAAGGAAATAAGGGAGAGAGAAATGAGTGGAGGAGAGAGAGAGAGAGGGAGAGAGGAGAGAGAGAGAGAGAGAGAGAGAGAGAGAGAGAGAATATTACTACATACATACATACAATTACTACACTACAATACAATATTAAACCACAACAAATGGAGAAGAGTTAGTTATTTAGACAGTTA
>JACEEZ010006337.1:436776-441776 GCA_016584305.1 Chionoecetes opilio | reverse complement strand
TATTACTACAACAACTCCTACTACTACAACAACAACTCCTACTACTACAACAACAACTCCTACTACTACTCCTCCTACTCATACCACTACCACTACGACAAAGTCTACAACTACTACTATAACTACGTACTTTTTTTTGTTATTTAGCCTTTTTTGTCTTTATTTTTACTACTTTTTTGGTATTATTCCAGATGAACACCGAATTCACTTGGGTGGACGAAACTATTTTTTTCTGGTGAGTTTTGATGTGTTTTGAATTAATCTGCTAACCGTTTCTGTCGCAATTTTTTTTTTTTTTTTTTTTTTGTTAGTTTAAAGGTTTTTTTTTTTTTTTTTTTTTTAGTTAGATAAAGGTTATTTTTTTTTTTTTATTTATTTTTGGTTAGGTAAAGGTTAGGTTATGTTATGTTAGGTTAGGTAAAGGTTAGGTTAGGTTAGGTTAGGTAAAGGTTAGGTTAGGTTAGGGAAAGGTTAGGTTAGGTTAGGTAAAGGTTAGGTTAGGTTAGGTTAGGTTAGGTTAGGTAAAGGTTAGGTTAGGTTAGATAAAGGTTAGGTTAGGTTAGGGAAAGGTTAGGTTAGGTTAGGTTAGGTATAGGTTAGGTTAGGTTAGGTAAAGGTTAGGTTAGGTTAGGTTAGGTATAGGTTAGGTTAGGTTAGGTAAAGGTTATGTTAGGTAAAGGTTCGGTTAGGTTCAATTTGTTTGTTTTTTTGTCATTTTTGCAACAACAAAAAATATATTGATTTGCGACAGAAATGGTTAGCAGATTAATTCAGAACAATCAAAACTCACCAGAAAAAAATAGTTTCGTCCACCCAAGGAAGGTCGGCGTTCATCAGGAAATTTACCCTTTTTTTGTTATACGACTACTACAACTACTACTACCTCTGCCACACGCACCTCAAAAGCGCGTAGGGCGGCCTGCATCTTGGGCGTGTTGATGACGGTGTTGATGATGACGTCTAGGCTCCGGTGCAACACCAGGTGATGGAGGTGTTGAGCAGGCGATCCACGGCCTCCTCGCGCGCCGCCGTCATGAAGGCGTCCCGCGGCGTGCCCGGCAAGACGATGGCACTGTGACTCACCTCCACCACAAAGGCCCCGCCGTCCCCGGGACCCTCCACCTGCGGGGGCGTGGGAGTGTGTGAGAGGGAGGGGTAGTGAATAGTTAGAAAGATAGATAGATTGATTAATTGATGAGTGTGTCAGGCGCGTATTTAGGATCTTGAAACATTGGGGGCTTAGCCCAGCCAAGAGATCTTAAATTTTTACAGGATAATTCTCAATTTATTTTTTAGTATAGGCCTCTTCCATTTGCGACATTTCAGGAAGCAGTTCACGGAACCCAAGAACTCAGGCGCTCCATTTGCGCACGAAAACCTGGGTCCGAGGCGACGCGCGTAGTGACTCAGCAAAACCCTTGAACTTTCTCTACCCACATTGGGAGGTCGGTAGACAGTAGAGTTTTCAGTTCATAACAATCAATGGCCGCCTTGGGCCCTTTTTCATCTTATCGTGAAGGGTTTTCCGCATGCACGAGTCGGAGAGGATGTCAGACAGGCCTACAAGGGGCACTGGTGGAGGAAATCGGTCCCGCGATCTTAATCTTGATATGATCCCTTCACATCACAGCTGAGTTACCACTTAATGTATTTTTTGTTTATGTTTTAAGCAGACGAGGTGCAGTGTTAGCACCAATAAATGGTTAGCACCGGGCGAGTATCTCTCTCTCTTCTTTCTCTCTCTCTCTCTCACTCTCCCTCTCTCTCTCTCTCTCTCCTCTCTCTCCTTTCTTTTCTCTCGCTCTCTACTCCCTATCTCTCTCTCTTTCTCAAGCGGGACCGCTTTCCTTTCCACCAGTGCCACCACTGACTAGGCGCTTTTATACTGATTCGTACCGTACCACGTATTTATGCCAAAAGATGCCAGCAGTGGGTGTTGCTGGTACATCATTTATTTCTGTTTTCATCAGAATCATCGTATAAAGCGAGCACAGCCCTACACAAGACAAGGGAAACGCCCATTCCTCTTGCCTCGCCAGTTGATTTTGTTTGTAAAAAAAAAAAACGGGGTTTTTGCGTTCTATTTTGTTGACACCCCGAAAACCAGAACCAGGAACTGAACCCAACCCTGAACTGGCAAGAACTGGTTTCCTGGAACTTGGGCAGCAAATGGAAGAGGCCCCAATAATTAATATGAGATGTGAGACACTGCTCTACAAAAGCTCCGGTAATTTGCTAGGATAACTTTCGAAACATGAATTAAATAAAATTAAGAACAAACTGATTTGGGGTTCAACTTCGATGTTATTCTTATTTTCATCCCGTAGGAAGGAAAAAACCCTAAAGAAAAAGAGCTTGGCGTGATGAAGACATCCTATTAGTTGTATTTCCCATGCTTTTGTTCAATAATGAAATCTGACCACCTCGGCCTTATAACTAATTTATTTTTATTTTTACAGCACAAAGGACTGGCCAAGAACACACAAAAATGAACTTGGAAAAAATGCACTACTGTTAATCTTTGTGTGTTGTCCATCTGCTCTTCTCTTGTTCAGGTCCCCCCAAAGGTGTTTTGGTGTTCCTCTGTCATGCACTCATCTCCTCCCTCTGTTCTCCTCCACCTCTCCTCATTCTCCTCTGTTCATGCACTCCCATCTCTGTCTCTCCCCTCTCTCCTGTCCTCTGTCATGCACTCCTCATCTCCTCTGTTCTCTCCACCTCTCTCATGTCCTCTGTCATGCACTCCTCATCTCCTCTGTTCTCTCCACCTCTCTCATGTCCTCTGTCATGCACTCCTCATCTCCTCTGTTCTCTCCACCTCTCCTCTGTTCTCTCCACCTCTCCTCTGTTCTCTCCACCTCTCCTCTGTTCTCTCCACCTCTCCTCATCTCCTCTGTCATGCACTCTTCATCTCCTCTATTCTCTCCACCTCTCTCATGTCCTGCTCATAAAAAGGATGCCATCAGCATATGCTAAGTAACATCTAACCAAATATCTTGTTTTTTACTATAATTTTATGCTGGCCCCAGTCAGAGGTTATATTATTTTTGTGAGAAAAAAATAAAAATATTTGAGATCCGGGACTATTCATAAAACATTCGGGGCTACAGCCCCCAATGCCCAGGCCTAACTACGCCCCTGGTGGGTGTGTGGGTGTGTGGGTGTGTGGGTGTGAGGAGTGGTAGATAAATAGTTAGAAATATAAATAGATTGATTGATTGATTGATGTGTGGGTGTGAGAGAGGGGGGAAGGAAATAGATGCATAAGTTAAAATAGTTAGAAAGTTATAGAGTTAAATAGTTAGAAAGATAAATTGAAAGATGAATAAATGGATTGATTGATTGAATGACTGATGGAGGGATGGAGGGATAGATAGATAGATAGATAGATAGATAAATGGATTACAGCACCCTCACCGCCTTCCCAGGGACCCTCTAGCTGCGGGGGGCGTGGGTGGGTGAGGGAGTGGTAGATCAATAGTTACAAAGATAAATTGATAGATAAATAAATTGATTGATTGGTTGACTGACTGATTGATTTGATGGATGGATGGATGGATGGGTACATAAATATCTATCTATTTATCTATCTATCACCCTCCAGTTGTGTGATGTGTGTGTGTGTGTTGGTGTGAGTGTGAGGGAGTGGTAGGTGTAGAGGCCGAAATATAGATGGATGGATGGATGGATGGATGGATGGATGGATGGATGGATGGATGGATGGATGGATGGGTGTGTGGGTATGAGGGAGTGAAATAGGCAGAAATATTGATGGATGGATGGATGGATGGATGTGTGGGTGTGTGGGTATGAGGGAGTGAAATAGGCAGAAATATTGATGGATGGATGGATGGATGGATGGATGGATGGATGGAAGTGTGGGTGTGTGGGTATGAGGGAGTGAAATAGTTAGAAATATAAATAGATTGATGGATGGATGGATGTGTGGGTGGGTGAGGGTATGCGGGGAGGATAGATCAATAAGTTAAAATAGTTCGAAAGTTAGAAAAATAGTTCAATAGTTAGAAAGATAAATTTAAAGATAAATACATTGATTGATGATTAATGGATTCATTGATGGGTATATAGATAGATAGGTTGATTGATTAATAGATGAATATATAGATATTTAAGATAGATAGATGGATAGATAGCTATAGATGGATATACAGATACTTAAATAGATAGATAGATAGATTGATAGATAGATGGATATATAGATACTTAGATAACATAAAGAAGCTACAAGAGGTCGTGAGACTTACACGTGCTATTTCCTGATAGATAGTTAGATAGATAGATTGATAATAGATAGATTGATAGACAGATATAAGATAAGATACTTTGATCCTATCTAGACACTTTGCAAGTACCAACTACAAGGTTATTGACTATACAAAGCGCCATCACGCCAGGACGAACTTGGTGGACTCGAACCGCTGACCGAATGCAGGGACTCTACACGCAAGCTCACGACTCTACCAACCGAGCCACCCTGAGACAGATATAAGCCTTCATTTTTTCTTATTTACATAATTTCTCATCTCTCCATCTTTCCTTTACTTTTTTAACTCTATTTTTTCCTACCAACTTTCTCTCTCTCCCCTTCCTTCCTTCCTTCCTTCCTTCCTTCCTTCCTTCTTTCCGTCTTTCTTCTATCATTTCCTTCATCTTTTCCTTTCCTCCTTTCCTCCCTCCATCCTCATTTTAACCCTTTGCTCCACCTTTTCCATCTGCAAGGTGGTGACCCTTTCATCGATTTAGGAGGGAGGGAAGGAGGGAGGGAAAAGGAGGGAGAAGAAGGGAGGGAAGGAGGGAAGGAGGGAGGGAAAAGGTGGAAACAAGATATGAAAATAGAAATCATGTTGTGTGTGTGTGTGTGTGTGTGTGTGTGTGTGTGTGTGTGTGTGTGTGTGTGTGTGTGTGTGTGTGTGTATGTGTGTGTGTGTGTGTGATCTAATGTAAGGTAATGCATGAGTGATGAGAAGGGAGAGAGAGAG
>JACEEZ010006337.1:416776-426776 GCA_016584305.1 Chionoecetes opilio | reverse complement strand
GAATATTATGAATTTTAGCACCACCACAGACTTGTATGTGCCACTGAAGACAGGTACATAATATAACTCTGTGCATGCCTCTTCAGTGGCACACACAAGTCTACAGTGATGCTAACATTCGTAATATATGGCGCCTGGCGACTTTAGTGCAGCGGCGACCATAGTGTTGTTGACGGTACATACACAAATAGGTAAACACATTGTGAATTGTGAATGTCATTGTGAATTGGCTGAAATAGGGACTTCTAATCATTGTAACTGAAAATTGACTCCAGATTCGTGTTCAGCATGCCCGATAATTGCTAGGAACAAATCTTCAAGCAAATCTATTATTCAAAATTTTTGGCAAATTTTGCAAGATGTATGAAATAGGGACTTCTAATCATTGTAACTGAAATTGATCCAGATTCGTGTTCAGCATGCCCGATAACTGCTAGGAACAAATTTTCAAGCAAATCTATTTTTCAAAAATTTTGGCAAATTTTGCAAGGGGTATGCCTTGATTTTTTTTTAAATCACGTTTTTCGCAATAACTAAAAAACTATAGCAGATACGTGCAAGAAGTATATAGGTAAATATGAAGCAGATCAAGGGCTATCATTTGACGTAAAGCAAAAAATAATTGATCGGTAAATAACCATGAAAATAGCATATTTGTACATTTATACAAAATTTAAATTTTCCCGACAACCATGAGGTGTTTTGAATAACCGATTACTGCATCATGTAGAACACCTCAAGATGAACCTTTGTTACTTCGGTAAGTTCTTTACGACTCATAGTTTTGCGGTAAAATAACAAAAAGCCTGATTTTCGTCAATTTTGGAATATTTTCAGCAGCCAAAAATCCGAAAATATTTTTTTCGATAGATAATTGGAAATGCCGGGGATACAATTGTAGATCCATCCATTTACAATAACTTTTGATGGGTAAGTGTGGCTGTGTGAGAAATAATTTAGGAGCTTAGGCGAAAAAGTATCTCTATCTTTCTTTCACACGCACCAAGGAGACGGCACGGGAGCCCACCGCCACCAGTGTCAATCATTGCCCGTATATCACAACCAGGTAAATACAACTAGGTAAATACAACTAGGTAAATACAACTAGGTAAATACAACCAGGTAAATACAACCAGGTAAATACAACTAGGTAAATACAACGAGGTAAATACAACGAGGTAAATACAACGAGGTAAATACAACTAGGTAAATACAACCAGGTAAATACAACCAGGTAAATACAACTAGGTAAATACAACCAGGTAAATACAACTAGGTAAATACAACTAGGTAAATACAACTAGGTAAATACAACCAGGTAAATACAAAAAAAGGGAATACAACGAGGTAAATACAAAGAGGGAAATACAACGAGGTAAATACAACGGGTAAATACCAACTAGGTAAATACAACCAGGTAAAATACAACCAGGTAATACAACTAGGTAAATACAACCAGGTAAATACAACCAGGTAAATACAACTAGTAAATACAACCAGGTAAAAACAACCAGGTAAATACAACTAGGTAAATACAACTAGGGAAATACAAAACCCGTAAATACAAAAAACCCGGTAAATACAAAATAGGGGAAATACAACAGGTAAATACAACGAGGTAAATACAACGAGGTAAATACAACCAGGTAAATACAACTAGGTAAATACAACCAGGTAAATACAACCAGGTAAATCAACTAGGTAAATACAACTAGGTTAAATACAACAGGTAATACAACAGGTAAAAACAACCAGGTAAATAAAACAGGTAAATACCCAAAGAGGTAAATACAACGAGGGAAATACAACTAGGTAAATACAACTAGGGAATACAACCAGGGAAAAACAACTAGGTAAATACAACAGTAAATAAAAAACCAGGTAAATACAACCCAGGTAAATACAACCAGGTAAATACAACAGGTAAAAACAACTAGGTAAAATACAACTAGGTAAATACAACCAGGTAAAAACAACCAGGTAAAAAACAACTAGGTAAATACAACAGGTAAATACAACTAGGTAAATACAACTAAAGGGAAATACCAAAATAGTAAATACAAAAAATACCAAAGGTAAAAAGAATAAACTAGGTAAATACAAACAGGGAAATCCTAGGTAAATACAACCAGGTAAATTACAAAAGGTTAAAAACAACAGTAAATACAACAGGCTAAAAAGTAAAACAACCAGGTAAATACAACGAGGAAAAAGGTAAATACAACAGGTAATACAACCAGGTAAATACAACTAGTAAATACACTAGGTAATAAAAACTAGTAAAAACAACATAAATACAACCAGGTAAATACAACCGGTAAAACATGGTAAAACAACTAGGTAAATACAACTAGTAAATTTCAACTGGTAAATACAACTAGTAAATACAACCAGGTAAAATACACCCGGTAAATACAACAGGTAAATACAACTAGTAAATACAACTAGGAAATACAACTAGGTAAATACAACTAGGTAAATTACAAGGACACGTAAAAAATACAAACATGGAATAAAAGAATACACTAGGTAAAACAACCAGTAAATAAACTTAATAAAGGTAATACAACTAGGTAAATACAACAGGTAAAAACATAAATAAATAAATACAAAAGGTAAAATACAACCAGAGAAATACAACTAGGTAAATACAACAGGGAAATACAACTAGGAAATACAACAGGGAAATACAACAGGTAAATACAACAGGAAATACAATAGGTAAATACAACAGGTAAATACAACAGGTAAATACAACGGTTAATACAAATAGGTAAACAACAGGTAAAACAACTAGGAAATACAACCAGGTAAAAACAACTAGGTAAAAAACAACCAGGTAAAATACAACGGTAATCATAGAAACAGAGTAAATAAACTAGGTAAATACAACAGGTAAATACAACTAGGGTAAATACACCAGGTAAAATACAATAGTAAATAAACCAGGTAAATACAACTAGGTTAAATACAAACCAGGTAATACAACTGGTAATACAACCAGTAAATACAACTAGGTAATCACTATTACAACTAGGTAAATACAACCAGGTAATACAACTAGGTAAATACAACCATTCCTGTTCCTGTAAAAAACTAGGTAAAAAAACAACTAGGAAATACAACAGGTAAAACAAAAGGTAATACAAATAGGTAATCAACAGGGAAATACAACTTAGGTAAATACAACCAGGTAAATCAACAGTAAATACAACCAGGAAATACAACGGTAATACAACCAGGTTTAAAAACAACCAGGTAAATACAACAGTAAATACAACAGTAAATAAACTAGTAAATTCAACTAGTTTAAAAACAACTAGGTAAATACAACCGGAACAGTAATCAACAGGGAAATACAACAGGTAAAAACAACAGGAAATACAACAGGTAAAAACAACCAGGTAAAAACAACAGGTAAATACAACCGGGAAAAAACAACCAGGTAAATACAACCCGGTAAATCACAGGTAAATACAATAGGGGAAATACACGAGGGAAATACAATAGGTAAATACAACTAGGGAAATAAAATAGGGGAAATACAACCAGGGAAATACAACTAGGGAAAAAAAAAAACTAGGGAAATACAACGAGGAAATACAACTAGGAAATACAACGAGGGAAAAACAACCCGGTAATACAACTGGGAAAAACAACTAGGTAAATACAACCAGGTAAATACAAACCGGTAAAAAAAACTAGGAAAAAAAAAAACAGGTAAACAAAGGGAAAAACAACAGGTAAAAAACAAATAGGTAAATACAATAGGTAAATACAACCCGGTAAATACAACCAGGGAAAATACAACTAGGTAAATACAACAGGGGAAATACAATAGGTAAAAACAACAGGTAAATACAAACCCGGAAATACAAATAGGTAAAAACAACAGGTAAATAAACCAGGTAAATACAAAAAGGGAAATACAACTGGTAAAACAAAAGGTAAATACAACAGGTAAATAAAAAAAAAAAAGGTAAATACCAAATAGGTAAATACAAAAAGTAAAAAAAACAGGGAAAAACAAAAACCCGGTAAATACAATAGGTAAATACAACAGGTAAATAAAAACTGGTAAAAACAACTAGGTAAAAAACAAACCGGTAAATACAAAATAGGTAAATACAACTAGGTAAATACAACCGGTAAATACAAAGGGGAAAACAAAATAGGTAAATACAAACTAGTAAATACAACTGGTAATCAACCCGGGAAAAAACAACAGGTAAATACAATAGGAAATACCAGGAAAAAAATAAACTAGGTAAATACAACAGGTAAAAAACAACTAGTAAAAACAACCAGGTAAATACAACTAAAAACAACTAGGTAAAAAACAACCAGGAAAAACAAAATTTAAATCAAAAAGGTAAAATCAACAGGGAAATACAACTAGGGAAAAAACAAAGGTAAATAACAATAGGTAATACAATAGGTAAATACAAAACCGGTAAATACAACTAGGTAAAACAATAGGTAAAAAACAAAGGTAAAACAAATAGGTAAATACAACTAGGTAAATTTTCAACTAGGTAAATCAACCAGGTAAATACAAACAGGGAAAATACAAAAAAATTTAAAAATAGTAAATACAACCAGGTAAATACAACAGTAAAACAATGGTAAAAACAACCAGGTAAATAAAACGGGAAATACAAAATAGGGAAAAAAAAACTAGGTAAATACAAAGGGAAATAACAGGGAAAAACAACTAGGTAAATACAAAAAGGTAAATACAAAAAAGGTAAATACAAAGGAAATACAAATAGGTAAATACAACTAGGAAATAAAACCAGGGAAATACAAAATAGGTAAATAAACTAGGTAAAAACAACTAGGTTTTAAAATACAACCAGTAAAAAACAATGGTAAAAAACAAAACCAGGTAAATACAACAGGTAAATACAACAGGTAAATAAAACCAGGTAAACAACTGGTAAAACAACAGGGAAATACAACTAGGTAAATACAACTAGGTTAAAAAAACCCAGGTAAATACAAATAGGAAATACAAATAGGTAAATACAACTAGGAAATCAACTAGGAAATACAAAAATTTTAATAAACTAGGGGAAAAAAAAGGAAAAAACCCAAATCCCCAAATGGTTACACCATTAATTTTTAAAAGGAAATTTTCCCAACGGAAAAATTTAAAAGTAATACAATGAATAAAGGGGGGGGGAAAAAACCCGGGGGGGTTTAAAAAACCAGGTTTTTAAAAATTTTGGGTTTTTTTTTTAAATAATTTTTTTTTAAAATTGGGAAAAAAAACTTTTTTTAAAAAAAATTTTCGGGTTTTTGGGGTTTTTTTTTTAAAAAAATTTTTTTTTTTTTTTTAAATGAAAAATTTTTTTTTAAAAATAAAACCGGGGGGTTTTTTAAAAAAAAATAAGGGGTTTTAAAAGGGTTTAAAAATTTGGAAAAATAAAAGGGAAAAAGGGAAAAAAAAATTAAAAAGGAAAAAGGTTTTTTTAAAAAAAAATTTTTTTTTTTTTAAAAAGTTAAGGAAAAAAAAAAAGGGGAACTTTTTTGGGGAAAAAAAAATTTAAAAAGTTTTTTTTTTTAAAAAAAAATTTTTTAAAAAGGGGGGGGGGGGGAAAGGGGAAAAAGGGGAAAAGGGGGGGGAAAAAAAAAAAAAAACAGTTTTTTTTAAAAAAAAAAGGAAAAAATTTTTTTTTTTTTTGGGGGGAATTTGGGGGGAAAAAAAAAAAGGGATTTTTTTTCCTTTTTTTTTTTAAAAAAAGAAAATTTTTTTTTAAAAGGTTTCGGGGTTTTTTTTTTTTTAAAAAAAGAAAAAAAAATTTTTTTTTGTTTTTTTTTTTTTTTTTTCCGTTTTTTTTTTTTTTGTTTTTTTTTAAAAAATTTTTCCGTTTTTGTTTTTTTTTTATTTTTTTAATTTTTTTTTTTACATATAAAAAATCGATGACTTCATGGTGACAGAAAAGATTAGGAGGGAAAAAAGAAGGGACAGGATATTTACTTAAGGAACACTTGAAAAAATTGAAAAAAAAGGAATATGTTTGAACACCACAAAGAAATAATTTAAAACCTAGAAATTAAATTAAAAATAAGATAAAACGAGAGAGAGAGAGAGAGAGAGAGAGAGAGAGAGAGAGGAGAGAAGGAGAGAGAGAGAGAGAGAGAAGAGAGAGAGAGAGGAGAGAGGGAGAGAGAGAGAGAGAGAGAGAGAGAGAGAGAGAGAGAGAGAGAGAGAGAGAGAGAGAGAGAGAGAGAGAGAGAGAGAGAGAGAGAGAGAGAGCTGCAGAACCATCCACCTCCTCACTCTCTCCCTCACACTTTCGGTCTGATGATGATGATGATGAAGAGAAGGAAACACGAAGAGGGAAGGAGGAGACGACGTAGAAGAAGAACAGCAATAACAAAAAGAAGAAAAAGATCGAGAACAGGAGGAGGAGGAGGAGGAGGAGGAGGAGGAGGAGAGGAGAGGAGGAGGAGGAGAAACAATAAAGTAATTAGTTTGCTCATATATAATAAGACGTGATATTGATCTTAAAATTATACAAATCATCATGGAATCTCTCTCTCTCTCTCTCTCTCTCTCTCTCTCTCTCTCTAGCCCGTCAGGGTGGCAAGGTTGGTAGAGACGTGAGCTTGCAATGTGTAGCGTCCCTGCGCATTCGGTCAGCGGTTCGAGTCCGCCTAGTTCGTGCTGACGTGGCGGCGCTTTGTATAGTCAATAACCTTGTAGTTGGTACTTGCAAAGTGTCTAGATAGGATGAAAATCTTATCTTATCTCTCTCTCTCTGTGCGTTAAGTTGATAAAAATGCATAAAAAACACTATTTGTCCGTTTTTTTTACATTTTTTGTGTCGTGTGTGTATTCATCTAGTTGTATTTTACAGGGCCTGAGCAATGCTCGTGTAGCCCCGTCTCCATATCAACATTTTTATATCATTCATCTTTAGTGCTTTGTGTTGTCCGAAGCCACCACCCCGGAGAGCAGGTCACAAACCCCGGCTAACACCCGGTACCCATTCACTGCTGGGTGGACAGGGGCTCATGTTTTAAGGAAACAACCCATTTGTTTCCGCTCCGCCCGGGGATCGAACCCGGGACTTCTCGGTTGTGGACCGAGCGTGCTATCCCTTACACCACGGAGTACCTCTCGTGTACACACACGGTGTGTGTGTGTGTGTGTGTGTGTGTGTGTGTGATTACAGCAGCCATGATTACAGCATGAGTGTAGGTATGCATATGAAGGTCACGTGAAAGAGAGAAGAAAAAAAAAACATGCACACACACACAAAAAAAAAAACATGCGCACACACACACACACACACACAGATATATATAATGCCTGATTTTCAAAGGAACAAAATGACTAGAAGTAACCTAACCTAACCTCCAACTCCATGTATATAAAAAAAACCTTGCGAGAAATGGTCCAAAAGAAATAAAAAGAAAGAAAGAGAAATAAATTGTTTGCTATGCGTGTGTAGTGTGTGGTGTTGTGTGTGTGTGTGTGTGTGTGTGTGTGTGTGTGTGTGTGTGTGTGTGTGTGTGTGTGTGTGTGTGTGTGTGTGTGTGTGTGTGTTGCGTAATTAGGGTTGCGTGCAGCACGGAAACTCTTGTGCATGGAAGTGTGGGTGTGTGTGAGGGAGAGAGAGAGAGAGAGAGAGAGAGAGAGAGAGGAGAGAGAGAGAGGAGGAGAGAGAGAGAGAGAGAGAGAGAGAGAAGAGAGAGAGAGAGAGAGAGAGAGAGAGAGAGAGAGAGAGAGAGAGAGAGAGAGAGAGAGAGGAGAGAGAGAGAGAGAGAGGTAGGGGAGGTACTACTTAACTCTCATCATCACCACGCAAGAGGAGAAGGAAGAGGAGGCGGAAGAAGAGGAAGAGGAAGAACGGAGGAGGAAGAGAGGAGAAGGAGGTGGAGGAGGAAGAGGAAGAAGAGGTGGAGGAGGAAGAGGAGGAGGTGGTATTCCCAGAGGACAAAAAGTAATTTTCTAGATTTATAGCTAAAGACTGGTCATTATTCCTCCTCCTCCTCCTCCTCCTCCTCCCTGTGTCAAGTTGTAACCCTGTCGTGTCACGTATTACTGGCGTGACATAAGTATTAGGTTGTGGCAGTAGTAGTTGTAGACTAATAGTAGTGGTAGTAGTGGTAGAAGTAGTAGTGGTGGTGGTGGTGGTGTTGGTGTTGGTAGTGGTGGTGGTAGTGGTAGTGGTGGTGGTAGAAGTAGTGGTGGTGGTGGTGGTGTTGGTGTTGGTAGTGGTGGTGGTAGTGGTAGTGGTGGTGGTAGAAGTAGTGGTGGTGGTGATAGTGGTAGTGGTGGTAGAAGTAGTGGTGGTGGTAGTGGTGGTAGAAGTAGTGGTGGTGGTAGTGGTGGTGGTGGTAGAAGTAGTAGTGGTGGTGAGGGGCGTATTTAGGATCTTGAAACATTGGGGGCTTAGCCTAGCCAAGAAATCTTAACATTTTTACAGGATACTTTTCAATGTTTTTATGAGTATAATGAATATAAGATGTGAGACACTGTGCTCTACCAAAAAGGCTCCGGTAATTTGCTTAGGAAAACTTTCGAAACATGAAATTAAAATAAAATGAAGACAATCTGAGTTGGAGTTCAACTTCGTTATTATTTTTATTTTCATCAGTAGGAGTAAAACCCTAAGAAAAAGAGCTTTGGCGTGATGAAGCAGTCATATAGATTGTATATTCCCAATGCTTTGTTCAGTACTGAAATCTGACCAACCTCGGTCTTATAACTACTTTTTTTTTTTTTTACATCACAAAGGACTGGCCAAGGACACACAAAAATACACTTCGAAACAAATACACTTCGAAACAAATACACTTCGAAAAGATGCACTTCGAAAAAAATGCACTTCGAAAAAATGCACTACTGTTAACTCTGTTGTGTGTTGTCCATCTGATCTTCTCTTGTTCAGCTCTCCCAAAGGTGTTTTGGTGTCTCCTCTGTCATGCACTCCTCATCTCCTCTGTTCTCTCCACCTCTCCTCATCTCCTCTGTCATGCACTCCTCATCTCCTCTGTTCTCTCCACCTCTCTCATGTCCTGCTCATAAAAAGGATGCCATCAGCATACGCTAAGTAACAGCTAACCAAATATCTTGTTTTTTACTATAATTTTATGTTGGGCCCAGTCAGAGCTTAGCTTATTTTTGTGAGGGAAAAAAAAAAAATAAAAAAAAAAATAATGTATTTGAGATCCGGGGCTATTCATAAAACATTCGGGGCTTTAGCCTCCAATGCCCAGGCCTAACTACGCCCCTGGTGGTGGTGGTAGAAGTAGTGGTGGTGGTAGTGGTGGTGATAACCCATTCACTGCTGGGTGGACAGGGGCTTGGGTTTTAAGGAAACAGCCCATCTATTTCCGCTCCGCCCGGGGATCGAACCCGGGACTTCTTGGTTGTGACCCGAGCGTGCTAACCACTACACTACGGAGTGTGTGTGTGTGTGTGTGTGTGTGTGTGTGTGTGTGTGTGTGTGTGTGTGCGTGTGTGTGCGTGTGTGTGTGTGTGTGTGTGTGTGTTCTGACATCTTTGCCAACCTGCCATTTCAGTTAGTTCAAGGTTAAAGTGAGTCATTTCTCTCTCTCTCTCTCTCTCTCTCTCTCTCTCTCTCTCTCTCTCTCTCTCTCTCTCTCTCTCTCTCTCTCTCTCTCTCTCTCTCTCATTTAGTTATTCTCCTATTCTTGCTGTTTCCTTGTTCTGATTCACTATTGTTTCTTTCTTATTACTGTTTCTTGTTGTTCATTTTTCTTGTTGTTTTTATTAATATTCTAATTATTCTGTTTGTTTGTTTATTCTTTTCTCTTCCTCCTCTTCCTCCTCTTGCTTCCTCTTTCTCCCTCTTCCTCCTCTTCCTCCTTCTTTCTCCCTTCTTTGCTCCTCTTTCTCCCTTCTTTGCTCCTCTTTCTCCTCTTTTATTCTTATTTTCTCTCTTCTCATTATTATTATCGCTACTATCATTATTATCATTATTATTATTATTGCTACTATCATTATTATTATTCTCATTAT
>JACEEZ010006337.1:399276-409276 GCA_016584305.1 Chionoecetes opilio | reverse complement strand
AAATTAAACTAACCTAACCCCACCTTTAGACTCACTAAACTAACCTAACCTAACTATTCCCACCTTAAACCTCTAACTAAAGCAAATCTGCATAGAAAAAGCGTCCGCGGCAAGGTAAGAACAGAGGGATGCAGGTCACAATAGGAAAAGAGTGTGGCGGACGTAAACACTTGTTTCTCGCTCCCTATAAATCAACATGTTCATATCTCAAAAGTATATGATATGCGACGGAGGCTCATTGAGAGAATTTTCTCTAAATACAATAAGGTAAACAGAAACACTACTCCAATTGTGTGTGTAATTTCGGTCCTAAGTTATATATGAATTAATAACCTACCACGTTTAGACTCCCCCCTAACTAACTAACTAACTGAGTTCCCAGTTCTTACCTCCTAACTAAGTCAAAATCTTCATTAAAAATTCGCGCAGGTAAGACAGAGGATCAGCTCAAGAGGGGAAAAGTGGCGGACGTTAAAACTTGCTCTGCCTCCCTATAAACAACACGGTTATCTCCAAAAGTAATGATTTGCGAACGGAATGCAAATCAGTTTCCTAAAATAATAAGGGTAAACAGAAATAGCTCCCAATTGTGTAGACTATTCCATACAGTGATTTTTTTATTATTATGGTCAAAAGTGCACTAAGGAAGCCACGCGTAGAATAGAAGGGGAGGCAGGGGGCGTGGCTTCCTTACTGCATTTAGACCATAATAAAAAAAATAGACTAGTGTATTTTTTTTTTTTTTGTCTCCGCCACCCAAAAGCCCCAGTGCATTTTTTAAGCAAATCTTACTGGGCGACATTCTTTGGATAGCCAGAAAGGTAAAGGCCTACTGTTAAAATATAGCTTTTTGGATACATCATCTTCCCTCTTTTGTATGTTGTGTATAAATAAAGATCCTATGCAGTAATAAGAATGCACTTCTGGATCTAACACACACACAGATATGATGAACCATTGTATCCAGGAAGGATTTTATGAATAAATATCTTGTCGCCCAGTAGCTTAAAATTGTTCTTACTGGGCGACAGTTTTTCATCACTGGGAGACATTTTGGTCGCCCAGTTATGATGTTAAAAAATGCACTGCAAAACCCCGGTTCCCGACAGGTCCCCAAGTTTGATGGGTAGGGGAGAGCAGGGTAGGTTGCATCATTGCCTCTAACTCGCATGTTATCACACGTACATCGTCTTAATACTACTACTACATACTACTACTACTACTACTACTACTATAAACTACTACTACTACTACTACTACTATAAACTACTACTACTACTACTACTACTACTATTACTACTACTATAAACTACTACTACTACTACTACTACTACTACTACTACTATAAACTACTACTATAAACTACTACTACTACAACTACAACAATAATAATAATAAAAAAAGTTAATGCGAGTTAGAGGCAATGCTGCAACCTAGCTACCCTCGATGCAACCTGCCCCACTCTCCCCTACTAGAAGGGAAGATTGCAAAGGGCTGGAGTTGTTGTTGAGCAGTTTTACCCAAATAAACATACAATAAGCACAAACATATATAATATAAACATACATAAAACATCTAAAAAACATAAATAAATAACGAAATCAACAAATAGATCATTCCAACCTATCGACCACCACCACCACCACCTCCTCACCCAGACAATCCTTTACAGCAAACAGTTCCTATCTAACACACTCTAATGGCCGCCTGTCTCACACTCACACACACACACACAATACCCCCCCCCCCCCCTTGTATGTATGTATGTATATGTGAGGTTTAACTTTCGATCTTTACATGGAGATATGTCATTTTTCTCCCTTTTCTGGCTAGTTTGGGAGTGTTTGGAGTAGCTTACCGTGCCGTGCCCTGGGAGAACTGGCCGCCACTCCTACTCTTCACCTTGGCATGGAGTGAGCACGTAAGATTCCAGTTAGTAATCCATGAGGGAAGCGGCGCACGTCCTGTCTCTGCACCGGTTCATGAGGCACTGAGCGAAAAGTTCAGAAAATATTCCGAGCAGCGAGACCAAGAATTGAGACGCTTCGATATTCATTACGTTTTCTTTTATTGTCACGAAACTAAACCCTTAATACTGTGTTTATTGATGGTTATTGTGAGAGTGAGAGTTAATGGATTGAGCTTTAGTGAAGATAGCATTGATGGGGGTAAATGGAATGCGTAAAATAGAAAAATAGTGAAAAGTAGGTCGAATTGTTTTGAAGCGGTTTTTCTGGGTTGGCTCAAGACATACTTTTGAGTTCTACGTCAGAATGATTTATTGAAGGTCTTCGGCTTGATACAGTGACAGGCAAGGTTTTATTATGAATGGTAACGAAAAATTTGCTAGGTGAATACGAAGCCTACTTACGATGAAGAAAAATATACAATAGTTGTTTCTAAAGGAGTGAGAAATAATAATTGATTTTGAGTCGCAGTTTCGTGGTACCGTAGCTTATCGATCGACACACCATTGATTACTTCAGTTGAATGATTACTTAGGTCATTGTGCGTCTTGCTAGTGATACAGGGGATGTTATATTATGAATGTCTATGTAAAATTCACAATATGTACCATGGGATTTGAATTGATGAAGGGAAAACAGGCATATATAAGCGGTTACATGTCATTTGGTACTGAAGTGATTGGTACTGAGGTCAAGTGATCATCAGTTCACTTCGTCCAAATCGCTTCAGTACCAAATGACCTGCACCCATATGAGCGACCATCGTTTACCACCACTGTCGCATAAAATAGGTAACGCCTCGAAATAAGTACCGTAGATAACACTATATAGTCCCCAGTCACTGCCACTGCACTAATGTCGTCAGGCACAATATATTACGAATTTTAGGATCACTACTGATTTGTATGTGCCACTGAAGATGATACACAGTAGTTTATATTATGTACATCACACTACATGTCTTCAGTGGCACATAAAAGTCTGTAGTGATGCTAAAATTCGTAATATATTGTGCCTGGCGACATTAGTGCAGTGGCAAGTGACTGGCGACTATAGTGTTATCTTTGGTAGCACCTTATCTCACCCCCCCCCCGTTCCTTACTTATTTACCACAAAATACTCCTTTATAAGTGATTAACCAGGACGTGTGTGGTACTGTGGTTGCTGGAGGTACTGGAGGAGACAGGAGAGAAGAGATTGCCGTATAGCTAACAGTCACACAACCATCAGCTGACGCCCTCACTCACACAGACCCAAACTAATGAAAATGTTTTAGTATCCCAGGTGAAATAGACAAGGGAAGAATTGACTTACGAAGCTTGAAGAGGACCTATGAAGTGATACTAAGCGTCAAAGGTCACAAGAAGAAGAAGAAGAAGCAGGCTAGTAGCAGCAGCTTAGGGTGTAGGCATCGATCAGCAGGGCAGGGAGGGGGGTAGGGGGGGTTCATGCTTAATCCAGGAACATATAATACAGGGGGCGGCTTGGTCTTGCCCCCCCCCCCCCCCCCCGCGCCTGTCATGTGTCGATGTAATGAGAGAGAGAGAGAGAGAGAGGAGAGAGAGAGAGAGAGAGAGAGAGAGAGAGAGAGAGAGAGAAGAGAGAGAGAGAGAGAGAGAGAGAGAGAGAGAGAGAGAGAGAGAGAATATGCTAATTACTACAATGAATACTATTAAACCACGAAAAATAGAGAAATATATTATATGCTATAGTTAGTTAGTTAGTAATCTTTAGTTAGAGAGAGAGAGAGAGAGAGAGAGAGAGAGAGAGAGAGAGAGAGAGAGAGAGAGAGAGAGAGAGAGAGAGAGAGAGAGAGAGAGAGAGAGAGAGAGAGAGAGAGAGAGAGAGAGAGAGAGAGAGAGAGAGAGAGAGAGAGAGAGAAAACATCATCACTATTTAAAATTGGTGTATGTGGTTGGATCATTGGATGGTATAGTGATGCGAGGACGGTGAAAATCTACGGTCATATTTTGCCAGTTTTCACATACGCTCAGTAAGGAAAGGTAAAGATGGGAGCATACGCTAAGCTGCGCGTGGCCTCGGTTCTCATCTCCGTGGCATTAGCCCTTGAGCCTGTGGTGGGTGACAACCTGTTACCCCGGGACACAGGGCTAGTGTGACATCCGGCTTACCACAGTTACCTTCCCCAGGTACCCATTTATCAACCCCGAAAGGGAGGAAATTAAGATTAGCTGTATAGGCTGGCCGCCGACTTGCCCTCGCCCGGATTCGAACCAGGCACACAGATTTGTAGCCAGGCGCGCTAGCCACTACACCAGGGAGGCAACTAGAGCGGAGTCATTAGAGCTTTAAAAGGAGGCTAGATAAATTCATGGATGGGGATGAAAGGTGGATGTAGTTAGTATTAAGTAACAGGAACTACCTCGTGTAGGTCTCACGGCCTCTTGTAGCTTCCTTATTTTCTTATGTTCTTATGACTACAGACTACTGCTTGGCGGCCTGTGATAAATAGAAGACCTAGGTGACGAAGGCGGTGGCGGCGGCGTTGGCGCGGACACACACACACACACTCACGGCTTCTTTGTGTTTACAGGGACTCATTAAAACAACTTAATTTCATCGTTTTGATAATTAGTTTGGTGTATAATTGTAATGATTGAGGTGAGAGAGGGGGCATAGGGAGCGAGGGGGGCCATGGAGAGAGAAGGGGGGGCAGAGAGAGAGAGAGAGAGAGAGAGAGAGAGAGAGGAGAGGAGAGAGAGAGAGAGAGAGAGAGGAAGAGGAGAGGAGAGAGAGAGAGAGAGAGAGAGAGAGAGAGGAGAGGAGAGGAGGAGAGAGAGAGAGAGAAGAGGAGAGGAGAGAGAGAGAGAGGAGAGAGAGAGAGGAGAGAGAGAGAGAGGATCAATATACAGACACACAAAGGTTACTGTAAGCAAGGACTTTCACCACCACCACCACCACCACCTTGGCGACATCTGAAAAAAATCTTAACGTAGACAAACATTCACATTTACAATTCTTAAGCTTCTTCCTTACCTACACCATGAAGGAAGATGAGGAGAGGCAGGAAGAGGAAGAAGGGAGGGAGGAATACATTAACCTCATTTCCTACGCCGATAAAAGAGACAGACAGACAGAGAGAGAGAGAGAGAGAGAGAGAGAGAGAGAGAGAGAGAGAGAGAGAGAGAGAGAGAGAGAGAGAGAGAGAGAGAGGAGAGAGAGAGAGAAGAGAGAGAAGAGAGAGAGAGAGAGAGAGAAAATAATAATGCAGGATGGAAAAATTTAAGTTGGAAGCTGATTTAAGAAAACGCTAAAAATTGAAGAAGAAAAAAAAAATAGATTCCTCCTCCACCACCTCACCCTTTCTCTTGTTTCTCTCCACTGCCATTCTACCAGTGAGAAAGAGAGCGGAAGATCTCTCCTCCCGCATCTAAGCCAACCCCTCCTACTGTCTACCCCAACCCCAAACCCCCCCTGCCTTCTTCCCAACCCCAAACCCCCCCTGCCTTCTTCCCCAACCCCAAACCCCCCCTGCCTTCTTCCCCAACCCCAAGCCCCCCCTGCCTTCTTCCAACCCAAACCCCCCTGCCTTCTTCCCCAACCCCAAACCCCCCCTGCCTTCTTCCCCAACCCCAAACCCCCCCTGCCTTCTTCCCCAACCCCAAACCCCCCCTGCCTTCTTCCCCAACCCAAACCCCCCCTGCCTTCTTCCCCAACCCCAACCCCCCCTGCCTTCTTCCCCAACCCCAAACCCCCCCTGCCTTCTTCCCCAACCCCAAGCCCCCCCTGCCTTCTTCCCAACCCAACCCCTGCCTTCTTCCCCAACCCCAAACCCCCTGCCTTCTTCCCCAACCCCAAACCCCCCTGCCTTCTTCCCCAACCCCAAACCCCCCCTGCCTTCTTCCCCAACCCCAAACCCCCCCTGCCTTCTTCCCCAACCCCAAACCCCCCCTGCCTTCTTCCCCAACCCCAAACCCCCCCTGCCTTCTTCCCCAACCCCAAACCCCCCTGCCTTCTTCCCAACCCCAAACCCCCCTGCCTTCTTCCCCAACCCCAACCCCCCCCTGCCTTCTTCCCCAACCCCAAACCCCCTGCTCTCCAACCCAAACCCCCCGCCTTCTCCCAACCCCAAACCCACCCATGCTCCCCCAACCCCAAAACCCCCCTGCCCTATCCCAACCCTTATAACCCCTGCCTTCTTCCAACCCCAAACACCTGCTTCTTCCAACCCCAACCCCCCTGCCTTTCCCCACTCACAAACCCCCCGTGCCTTTCCAACCCAAACCCCCGCCTTTCTTCCCCACCAAACCCCCCCTGCTTCTTCCCAACCCCAAACCCCCATGCCTTCTCCCCAAACCAAACCCCCTGCTTCTTCCCCAACCAAACCACCCTGCCTTCTTCCCAAACCAAAACACCCTGCCATTCTTCCCAACCAAACCCCCCTGCCTTCTTCCCCAACCCCAAAACCCCCCTGCCTTCTTCCCCAACCCCAAACCCATCTGCCTTCTCCCCAACCCCAAACCCCCCCTGCCTTCTTCCCCAACCCCAAACCCCCTCCTGCTTCTTCCCCAACCCCAAAACCCCCTGCCTTCTTCCCCAACCCTAAACCCCCTCTGCCTTCTTCCCCAACCCCAAACCCCCCCTGCCTTCTTCCCCAACCCCAAACCCCCCTGCCTTCTTCCCCAACCCCAAAACCCCCCTGCCTTCTTCCCCAACCCCAAACCCCCCCTGCCTTCTTCCCCAACCCCAAACCCCCCTGCCTTCTTCCCCAACCCCAAACCCCCTCCTGCCTTCTTCCCCAACCCCAAAACCCCCCTGCCTTCTTCCCCAACCCCAAACCCCCCTGCCTTCTTCCCCAACCCCAAACCCCCCTGCCTTCTTCCCAACCCCACCCCCCTCCTGCCTTCTTCCCCAACCCCAAACCCCCCTGCCTTCTTCCCCAACCCCACCCCCTCCTGCCTTCTTCCCCAACCCTAAACCTAAGAACAAGACGTCACCCACCTCTCCTTAACCCCTTACCAAATCCAACCAATCATCCCCGTCCGACCTCTCAGCTCCCTTCTCACCTAAATCACAGCCTCCTTGTATATGTTCCTGCTTTTCTGAGGATAAAGTAGATTAGTCCTTACTTACACATCATCCTAGACCCCTTCCTTCCCTTTCTCTTACACGCATACTACCGTAGATAACAGTAAAGTCGCCAGGACAACGTTTTTTTCTGTTTACAGACGTGTGGTGGCGTTAATACTTACATTTCTACATCCATGATTTCAGGAAAGTTAGAAGGGGCTATCTGGAGAGTCTGTGTCATTTTGTGTCTTCATCTGTGTCATAGTATGGCTATATATGAACAAATGACAAAAATATCTACAAAGTGGCTACCAACAGTCAAGTCGCCATCTAGTGTTTATTTACTGAGTGTCGTACCGCTGTCGTCGTCGCCCGAAAAAAAAATGCGTAGCGAAATTTGAAAGCGTCTATACTTGCAGATACAAAGCATAAAACTACGCTGAAACAGTAGATTATACAGTCATGATATAAACTACTGTGTATCATCTTCAGTGGCACATAAAAATCAGTAGTGATGCTATAATTCGTAATATTTTGCGGCTGGCGACATTAGTGCAGGTGGCGACTACTGTCATCTACGGTAGTACAATACCTACCATCAATACCCCCACAGGGCCCATGCAATGCCTTCTTTCTTTCATAATACATTTCACTTGTGTATACTTTTCTTGCTATTTTTACTTACCCCATTTTCTACAGGTAACTCATCCATCTCATATTAGTGTTGCATTTCACCCTCAGCATTTTACTCTTTACTCATCATACTTTTGACTAGTTATATTTCAATCTACCTTGGCTTACATCATACAGTTCCTCACTCACTCTCTTCTTCACCTTATCTTTAGTCAAGACACTTCCCTTCTTCTGTTACACTATTGCTCGTATTCGTAGTCACATACCATGATTGCCCGTGGTAATTGCTATGATTTTGTTCCATTTCTACTGAGTCAAAATGATTCACTTGATCTTGTAGCTGCCATGGAAAGTATTAGAGCAATCATACAGTACTCCTATTGCAATCACAACAGAGCTGGCATGACATATTGATTTAATTAGGACAAGACAAAAAGTGAACAATTACCACGAGCAATCATGGTATGTGACTACGAATACGGGCATATATCTCTTCCCTCCCCAATCAAGTGTTATCAATCATTCTACTTTTCCTTACATCATAAATCATTGTTATACTCACTCTTTTCTGCACCGTATCTTGAATCAAACACACCTCTTCCTCTGTCACAATATCTCTCCCTTCTCAATCATGTGTCGTCATATTTCTACACCCACCAAAAAGTCCATCTTAGGTCTTCACAAAACACAGAACATAAGAAAAAATATTTAATCTTTGTACAACACGGAAGTGGAGACACGCGAGTTGCCTCACCAAACTACACACACACAGGCTCGGGTATGGTAAAGTTATGTACACATCACAGTTGATATCCTAAATTACAGCCGCACGCACACACACACACATACAAATGGTCGGGTCAAGAGCTAGCGACACCACAACTCTCGACGCTCAGGTCACGGTGCATTCAAAGAAAGTATGTACGCTATCAAAGAAACATTGTGTATTAGGATCCTGAATAGGTAGAGATTATATATATATAACTCATTGATCAACCAAGCTACATGATGTGTCGTTGCCTCAAGACAGATAGGCGACACACCTTTCTGTAGCTTGGTTGATAAATTAGTTATATAAATGTAATCTCTACCTAATAAGAATAAAAAGGGTAACATTGGGTTAGTATAAATTCTTGCCTGAAATACACAAAACAGTGGAGTTGGTTATCTGACTTCCCTGAAACTCCCCCTTAATATCCGTCTCAGGGCACATCGGGTCCCTTGCTGTGGATGGAAGATTGTCCCTTAGTGAGCTGGATGAGGGCACACATGACTGGCAACCCTGACCCCTGACCTTGCCTAACCCCAGCCCCTCACGCCTCTGCTGGATGCCCTTCACTCACACACCCAGAGATTCTACACACAACTCCAACACTCATCATAAATTAATCCATTGCCTGCCATTGCGATCTTTTTTTTGTATCTTTCAACACCACATTAACCCTATGTCATAATAATCTTCCACTTTTTCCTCCACATACTCATAAATTAATCCATTACTAGTGTTCTTTTATCCTTCAATGACACACAAATCCATCCACTTTCCTCCACACACTAATAAAAACATCCCTTACTAGTGTTCTTTTATCCTTCAACGACACACTAATCCATCCACTTTCCTCCACACACTAATAAAAACATCCATTACTAGTGTTCTTTTAGCTTTCTATGCCACATTAATCCATCCACTTTCCTCCACACACTCATAAATTTATCCATTAACATCAATCATTAATCTTTCATTGCCGCACTAACCTTTCCTTTCCTCCACACACTGTTCCTTTGTCTCCACTGTGACCCTGACAAACCATCTTGCTCCTCCAATTCTTTCCCAATCAGTCCCCGCCACCCTGCCTCACCCTGTCTCTGGCACACCTCACGCTAATCCTGTGTAAACAATGACTGAGGGAGAGATGAACACTACCTATAACGTTTGGCACCTGGAACAGTCTTTTGAGCGCCTTGAACCCCTTGAGGCCCAGTAATTGTAATCTGACCACCATTAGATGATTTTTAATGAATATAAGCAATGTTTTTATAGATATGACCTGTTTAGTATCCTTGTCCACGACCTAATTTGGTTTATTTAGTGACTTTTCGTAATATTATGGCTCGACAAGGCTCATATTTTTTTATAGCAAAGGAAAGATCTGGGCGCGCAGGGGTTAAGCATCTTCCTGAACCATACAATGTCTCCTCCTGGACCTGACTATTGGTGGTGAGGAAATGTTGATGAATAAAATCAAGACTGTAGTAAAAATGACAAGACAGGTCGTTGTGAATGTGTGAAAACTGTATCAAACTGTATCACTGTGGAGCAGATTAACCCCTTGAGACCCAGAACGTAATTGTAATTTGGATACCATTAG
>JACEEZ010006337.1:379276-394276 GCA_016584305.1 Chionoecetes opilio | reverse complement strand
TTGGGAGAAGGGAAGGGGGAGGTGGAGGGAAGGGAAAGTGGAGGGTGGAGGGGAGGGTTGGGGAGGATAAGTGGAGGGTTGTGGGAAGGGGAGGGAAAGGGGAGGGGAGGGGAAGGGGAGGTGGAGGGTGGGGGGTAGTACAGGGTTAAGGGGGAGCTCCAAGAGAGGGGGAGGGCTGCTTATAACTCTTTCAGAAATTTGAAGTTGGTGTTATGAGGGATAGATAATATGACATCACTTGACTGTATTCACCTAGTTGTGTTTTACAGGGCCTGAGCTACACTCGTATGGCCCCGTCTCCATAGCTACATTTATCCAGTCTTTCTTTCCTGAGTGTGTGTATTCATCTAGTTGTATTCATCTATAGTTGTATTTTACAGGGCCTGAGCTACACTCGTATGGCCCCGTCTCCATATCCTTCATCCTTAGTGCTTAGGGAAGCCACCAACCCGGGAGGCGGGTCACAAACCCCCGGCTAACACCCGGTACCCATTTACTGCTGGGTGGACAGGGGCTCGGGTTTTAAGGAGACCGCCCATCTTTCTCCGCTCCGCCCGGGGATCGAACTCGGGACTTCTCGGTTGTGAGCCGAGCGTGCTAACCACTACACTACGGAGTACCCTG
This sequence comes from Chionoecetes opilio, assembly GCA_016584305.1. Taxonomy (NCBI): domain Eukaryota; kingdom Metazoa; phylum Arthropoda; class Malacostraca; order Decapoda; family Majidae; genus Chionoecetes; species Chionoecetes opilio. The sequence continues at coordinate 393,652 of JACEEZ010006337.1, read as the reverse complement.
TGTGTTAAGTTTAGTGACTGATGGGTAACTGAGACATGAATAAATCACAACTCGACACCACCATGTATGCTGTCATTATCAGAATCATGTGCCTGCCATCAGTCCATAGATATAAACAACAGGATGCAATTAACGATACAGCATGACGACAAAACAATTACCCGGAGAAAGGATCAGCAAGATATCACTGATCGTAGAAAATGAAAGGATGAGTAGAAAAAGAACCAAAAAGTGCCACTCCAAACACCCGAACACACACCACCAGTGCCACACACACACCACCAGTGCCACACACACACACCACCAGTGCCACACACACACCACCAGTGCCACACACACACCACCAGTGCCACACACACACCACCAGTGCCACACACACACCACCAGTGCCACACACACACACCACCAGTGCCACACACACACCACCAGTGCCGTGACAAGCTACAAAATCATCCCTTCAGGGCAACCGTCAACCCACAAAACCACACACACACACACACACGAAAACACAATACCTTTATCAACAACTACTAAATCTCCTATTACAACCCAGCAATTAGAGAGAACTGCAACTCGAGAAATGCCAGTGGTCGCTGGCAGTTGTAACTCAAAGGTTGGTCTACTGTGTTTTGGCTCGGCGACTAATATTTTTCATAAATTAATTTCGCGATAAACATTGATGCACCGCATCTGAATACCAAAAAATTTAGTTCTTCTGTTGTTCTACTAATTATATGGATGACATGCATTACGATGGAACGTTCTATAATAGCAATTTAATGCAAATTACTCGCCTCGAGTAGCAAAGCTTAATATATTTTTTACATGTATATTGTGGCATGTAAAATTTGGGCGATGTTCACACTGTTTTCTAAGACAGTACTGCTGCGTCTGGCAAACGCTTGTCAAAATACAATAAGCAATGCCTTGGAAAAACGAAGAATAAAGAATGCCGAAATCGGCTTGTTGCTGCGACAATGTAGGTTATAATTGTGGAGGCAACGTGCCGCGGCGGGGAGTGGTGGGCGGGGAGATTGTGGCGGGGAGATTGAATCAAAACATTACCACTTCACGCGTCGACTCATTGCACTTCTAGGCTTTCTATCTGATTGATACACAATAATAACAGGAAAATATGACTGTCTAGATATAGATAACTTCTAAACATTCGTTATTGACTATATAATATCATAGAGTAGCATTTACCTCGCCTCCTCAACTATAACCTACTTGGTTATTTGGTTATATACAATGTTTTACAGAATCAGGCTTCTATACAATATACATATAGAAGAAAATCGTTCTTAATATTATACTTGTGTGTTTTAAGTGCAGTGGAATAAGCCCATATTTTTCTTTCACGTTGACCAACTTTTCACCAAATTGTGAGTTAAAACTGCCAGCGACCACTGGCATTTCGGAGTTGCAGTTCTCTCTAATTACCAACACCAATGCCTTCATAAACAGTTACTAAATCGCCTATTACATAACCCAACGATTACCAAAAACACACCAAAACCTTCAACAACAACAACCCGATGATTACCAACGCCAATTACAACTTAATGCTCTCCCTAAAATAACAACAATCAATATCAAACGTCACTAAGAAAAATATCAAAACATTTTCTTGGAAGGCAAATTCAGATACGCAGACATTTCCAAACCACAAATTTTACAACTGATCACAGACTACCATATTATTCTTCCCCTAACCCTAAAAATGCCATGGTGCTTAAGGAATATAAGTGAGAATTAGTGATTAAGGTGCTAATATATCACACACATACACACATAAGCTCTGTCCATGTTATTCTGACGGCGCTATCACTGCTCCTTCCTCTTATCAGCACAATCTTATACAGTAAAACCTCTCGTATTCGGACCCTCATTATTCGGACTTTGACATTATTCGTTTTTTTTTTTTTTAGGGGTCGAAATTTCCTAGCTATATATACGCCCAGAATTATATATACTGTCGGACCCCGCCGAACACGACAGTTACGGTCCTGACCCCGTCGTGCACGGCAAAATTCGTGTTCGGCGAATAACAGGTTCAATAGGAAAATAGGGGTTACGTTCCCAGACCATCACTTTTTGGGGGGGTCAAAAAAAAAATTCACTTTTTTTTTATAAGTCAAAAAATGGGTTACGTTCCCAGACCCTCATTTTTGGAGGGTAAAAAATGTTTACTACTATTTTTGGGTGAATAAGATGAAGGAAACAACTGTTATTACAATTAATATTTTTTATTAATAATAAAAAATACCTTAAAACTAGAAAATGGTTTTCATTAACTATAACAAAAATAGAGGTAACAGGCTGCTTGGCTGGTGTAGCCGGAGGCATGGCTGGTGTGTTGGGTGGAGATCACTCACTGTCTGTATCATCTGGATCATCAAAGCCACATAATGGGATGGGAGAGACAGATGACATTGATGAGGTAGTATTATCTGGTGTAGCAGGAGTAACAGGCTGCCTGGCTGGTGTAGTAACAGGAGGTGTAGCAGGTGTAGAATGCTTCTTGGCTGGTGTGCTGGCTGGAGATGGTTTGAAGAAAGCTGTGATGGGCTTTTGGCAAGCAGAGGCCTCCATGCTCCTTAAAGTTTCCTTGTAGGGTATAAGGCCTTCATCCACAACTCTCTTGAACTTGATGCTCCTCTCCTGTATGGGGTCTTGGTCAGTGAAGAGCTCTGTCAAGTTATCTGCTTCCCTCAGCAAGTTTCTCAATTTCATGATGGTAAACACAGGCCTTGTCTCTGTGTCGTCATCTTCATCAGCATCATCACCTGCTTGGTCATCCTCATTCATCTGGATAATCTCTTCCACTGAAGGCTCTGCTCCATGGGAGTCAATGAGTTCTGCCACATCCTCCTCAGTCATGTCAGAGAAGCCTTCACCCCCAACAGTGTGTGCCAGGTCTACAATGTCCTTCATTTGCTGAGTGACTGCAGGGAACCCATTGAAGTCGTTGACACACTCAGGCCAGAGTGCATACCAACAGGCATTAAGGGTGCTTGGCTTCACTTCATCCCATGCCTGCTTGATGGTCAAAAGAGCATGTCGGATGTTGTACTGCTTCCAGAAGTCCATGAGAGTCATCGTGCTGTCGTCTTCCATCCTCTTGAGTGCTTCTCTGTACACAGCCCTCTGGTAGTTGCACTTGAATGTCTTGATCACCCCATGTCCATCGGTTGCAACAGGGAAGTTGTCCTTGGGGGAAGGTAGGAAACGCACACATTCGGATGGTCCAGGTTAAGTGCCTGTGAAGTGTGTCCACCAGCATTATCCACTAGCAGAACTGCCTTAAATGCCAGATTTTTCTTGGACATGTAGAGCTGCACTTCTGGCACAAAATGTTCGTGGAACCACTCCTCAAACACCTTCGCTGTCACCCATGCCTTCTTGTTTGATTTCCATACCACTGACAGAAAACGCTTGTTGAGTCCCTTCAGAGCACGTGGGTTGGCAGCACGATACACAAGGAGCGGTTTAATCTTGCAGTTCCCTGCAGCATTCCCCACAAACAGCAGTGTCAGACGGTCCTTAAATGCCTTGAATCCTGGTAACTTCTTGACTTCCTTGTGGATGTAAGTCCTATTGCCCATTTTCTTGTAAAATAGGCCAGTTTCGTCCGCGTTGAACACCTGCTCAGGTAGGTAGTCACTGTCTTCAATCAGGGACTTGAAGGTGCTGAGGTATGCCTGCGCCCCTTCCTTATCAGCTGACCCACTCTCACCTGTGAAAAAAAACGAAGAAAAAACCTTTTCATTATGGGAATATGGCAAGTCAATAGTTAGATAGATAGAAGTGTGAAAAAATATTTAATGCTCTTCATTACGGGAATATAGCACGAGTCAATATTAGATAGATAGAAGTGTGAAAATATATTGAATGTTTTTACCTGTGCGAGCAATGTTGTGCAGGGTAAAACGCTGCTTGAATCTATGGAACCACCCATGGCTGGCAATAAACCTGGGGGCAGGGGAGGATCCAGAAGGCTCCTTCTCTGCTAGGTGGTCGTAGATGCTCCTCGCCTTTTCCCTGATGGCTACGCCGTCCACGTTGCTCTTCCGCTGGTCCACTTGCTCTGATATCCACCTGTTATGCGTAAATGACAAGATTTGAATGACAAGGTGTGGGCTGTGTTGAGGCATGTGTGTGTGTGTGGTGCTACGTGCAGGTGTGTTAACAGGTGCTGCGGTGGTGTGGGCTGTGTTGAGGTGTATGTGTGTGTGTGTGTGTGTGTGTGTGTGTGTGTGTGTGTGTGTGTGTGTGTGTGTGTGTGTGGTGCTACGTGCAGGTGTGTTAGCATGCATGCATGTGTGTGTGTGTGTGTTGAGGCATGCTGTTGTACAGTACCATTGTATTTACGCATTGTTTTTTTCTTGTCATTTACGCATAACAGGTGGATATCAGAGCAAGTGGACCAGCGGAAGAGCAACGTGGACGGCGTAGCCATCAGGGAAAAGGCGAGGAGCATCTACGACCACCTAGCAGAGAAGGAGCCTTCTGGATCCTCCCCTGCCCCCAGGTTTATTGCCAGCCATGGGTGGTTCCATAGATTCAAGCAGCGTTTTACCCTGCACAACATTGCTCGCACAGGTAAAAACATTCAATATATTTTCACACTTCTATCTATCTAATATTGACTCGTGCTATATTCCCGTAATGAAGAGCATTAAATATTTTTTCACACTTCTATCTATCTATCTATTGACTTGCCATATTCCCATAATGAAAAGGTTTTTTCTTCGTTTTTTTTCACAGGTGAGAGTGGGTCAGCTGATAAGGAAGGGGCGCAGGCATACCTCAGCACCTTCAAGTCCCTGATTGAAGACAGTGACTACCTACCTGAGCAGGTGTTCAACGCGGACGAAACTGGCCTATTTTACAAGAAAATGGGCAATAGGACTTACATCCACAAGGAAGTCAAGAAGTTACCAGGATTCAAGGCATTTAAGGACCGTCTGACACTGCTGTTTGTGGGGACTGCAAGATTAAACCGCTCCTTGTGTATCGTGCTGCCAACCCACGTGCTCTGAAGGGACTCAACAAGCGTTTTCTGTCAGTGGTATGGAAATCAAACAAGAAGGCATGGGTGACAGCGAAGGTGTTTGAGGAGTGGTTCCACGAACATTTTGTGCCAGAAGTGCAGCTCTACATGTCCAAGAAAAATCTGGCATTTAAGGCAGTTCTGCTAGTGGATAATGCTGGTGGACACACTTCACAGGCACTTAACCTGGACCATCCGAATGTGTGCGTTTCCTACCTTCCCCCAAGGACAACTTCCCTGTTGCAACCGATGGACATGGGTGTGATCAAGACATTCAAGTGCAACTACCAGAGGGCTGTGTACAGAGAAGCACTCAAGAGGATGGAAGACGACAGCACGATGACTCTCATGGACTTCTGGAAGCAGTACAACATCCGACATGCTCTTTTGACCATCAAGCAGGCATGGGATGAAGTGAAGCCAAGCACCCTTAATGCCTGTTGGTATGCACTCTGGCCTGAGTGTGTCAACGACTTCAATGGGTTCCCTGCAGTCACTCAGCAAATGAAGGACATTGTAGACCTGGCACACACTGTTGGGGGTGAAGGCTTCTCTGACATGACTGAGGAGGATGTGGCAGAACTCATTGACTCCCATGGAGCAGAGCCTTCAGTGGAAGAGATTATCCAGATGAATGAGGATGACCAAGCAGGTGATGATGCTGATGAAGATGACGACACAGAGACAAGGCCTGTGTTTACCATCATGAAATTGAGAAACTTGCTGAGGGAAGCAGATAACTTGACAGAGCTCTTCACTGACCAAGACCCCATACAGGAGAGGAGCATCAAGTTCAAGAGAGTTGTGGATGAAGGCCTTATACCCTACAAGGAAACTTTAAGGAGCATGGAGGCCTCTGCTTGCCAAAAGCCCATCACAGCTTTCTTCAAACCATCTCCAGCCAGCACACCAGCCAAGAAGCATTCTACACCTGCTACACCTCCTGTTACTACACCAGCCAGGCAGCCTGTTACTCCTGCTACACCAGATAATACTACCTCATCAATGTCATCTGTCTCTCCCATCCCATTATGTGGCTTTGATGATCCAGATGATACAGACAGTGAGTGATCTCACCCAGCACACCAGCCATGCCTCCTGCTACACCAGCCAAGCAGCCTGTTACCTCTATTTTTGTTATAGTTAATGAAAACCATTTTCTAGTTTTAAGGTATTTTTTATTATTAATAAAAAATATTAATTGTAATAACAGTTGTTTCCTTCATCTTATTCACCCAAAAATAGTAGTAAACATTTTTTACCCTCCAAAAATGAGGGTCTGGGAACGTAACCTATTTTTTTACTTATCAAAAAAAAAAGTGAAATATTTTTTTGACCCCCCAAAAAGTGATGGTCTGGGAACGTAACCCTATTTCCTATTGAACCTTTTATTCAGCGAACACGAATTTTGCCGTGCACGACGGGTCAGGACCGTAACTGTCGTGTTCGGCGGGGTCCGACAGTATATATATATATATATATATATATATATTTTCTTTTTATGGGACCGAAATTTCCTAGCTACATATACACCTAGATTTTTTTTTTTTTTTAAGGGGTCGAAATTTCCTAGCTATATATACACATTTTTTTTAATTTTTTTTTTAAGGGGTCGAAATTCCCTAGAATTAAAATATACACCTAATTTTTTTTTTTTTTTTTTTACATATCCCCCCATTATTTGGATCCTTGCATTACTCGGACCACTCCTTGGCCCAATTAGTCCCAATATGAGAGGTTTTACTGTCCTCCCCGCACGTAAAGTCGGTGAAAATGGGGCCCCTTCACTCCCCCCTTCCGAATGCCTTCTTCATAAAAGAAGAAATAATTGACAGTAAGGACACAGGTATAGGTAGTAGTATTAAAGTAGTAGTGGTAGGCATGGACTCACCTATCCGGGGATGAGGACCTCTTGTGGTGTGCGGGTGAGGCGGCCTTGTTGGGTGTGTTGGCCCTGGAGGCGGGACTGAAGGCGGTGGTGGTAATCGGGGTGGCGATGGAGGCCACCACCTTGCTGCGTAGCCTGGCCTCCTGCTGCTCCTTGCGTATCTCCTCCACCCGCGTCTCCAGCGCCTCGAGCTTCACCTGTGTAGTGGTAGGTGGGGATTACGGAGTTGTTTTGGGGTTATTAAGGTGAAGGAAGCTGCACCAATATGTCAATAGAGGGGAAATAATGAGAGAAATGTTGAGAAGATTGAAGAATTTTGGAAAGAGGACGAAAGATATGAAAAATGTGTGAAGAGGAGAGAAAGAGAGAGAGAGAGATGAGAGAGGAGAGAGAGAGAGAGAGGAGAGAGAGAGAGAGAGAGAGGAGAGAGAGAGAGAGAGAGAGAGAGAGAGAGAGAGGAGAGAGGAGGAGAGAGAGGAGAGAGAGAGAGAGAGAGAGAGAGAGAGAGAGGAGAGAGAGAGAGAGAGAGAGAGAGAGAGAGAGAGAGAGAGAGAGAGAGAGAGAGAGAGAGAGAGAGAGAAAAAAAAGGTGTTAGGGATGTTGGATGATGTGTTTGGTTTGATGCAGTAAGGGATTGGTCAAGGTCAGAGGTCGGCAACCCAGAATTCGAGAAGAGCCAGTTTCTTAACCCCTTGAGGCCCAGAACGTAATTTCCATTGTAATTTGGGTATTATTAGATGATTTTTAGAGAATATAAGCAATATTTTATAGCTATGACCTGTTTAGTATCCTTGTCCACTGGCTAATTTGGTATATTCAGTTACTTTTTGTAATTTTATGGCTCCACAAGACACTTTTTTTTATAGCAAAGGAAAGATCTGGGCGTGAAGGGGTTAAAACGTGGCAGGGCGGCAGTGCTGATGGAGCTGCAGTGTACATTATGAATGGATATTACGAACAAGTACAAGTTAATAAGTACAAGAATTCATCCCAATATTTTCCTAGAGACCCAGGACCCAGGGCACATACACTATTGTACTGCGGCTATCTAGGCCAGTGTTTGGTATCCGTTGATTTGGGCGCCAGTGAAACAGGCGCCTATAGTAGCATGCATACCAGCAGACAGGGCGGTGCGTCAGAGGTTAGGCGGCTATCGCTATGGGAGTGTTAAGGTTAGGTTAGGTTATTTTGGGGTTAAGGTTAGGTTAGGTATACATTGTGGTTAAGGTTAGGTAGGTATATTGTGGTAAGGTTAGGTTAGGTTAGTATATTTTGTGGTAAGGTTAGGTTAGGTATACTTTGTGGTTAAGGTTAGGTGGTATACTTTGTGGTTAGGTTAGGTTAGGTTACTTTGTGGTTAAGGTTAGGTTAGGTATACATTGTGGTTAAGGTTAGTTAGGTATACTTTGTGGTTAAGGTTAGGTTAGGTATACTTTGTGGTTAAGGTTAGGTTAGGTATACTTTGTGGTTAAGGTTAGGTTAGGTATACTTTGTGGTTAAGGTTAGGTTAGGTATACTTTGTGGTTAAGGTTAGGTTAGGTATACTTTGTGGTTAAAGTTAGGTTAGGTTAGGTATACTTTGTGGTTAGGTTAGGTTAGGTGCGCACCGCCCTGTCTGCTTGGTATGCATTTAATATAGGCGGCCCGAATCAACTGTATCCCCAGTGTTTTATCTCAATTTTTTTTTTACAATAATTTGGACATTTCTAAGTAGGTGGCAGGAGCAGCAGGTTGCCCACCGCTGGTCTAGGTGGAAAAGAGAGAGAGAGCGAGAGAAAAAAAAAAACACCTTGGCGGAAATATCTTGTCATATCCCAAAAGAAAGACACAACAAGTCAGGCGCTTAGAATTGAAACGGCACAAGCGCCACTTTTAAAAAACTGAGAAAAACGCGCTTAAAGTTTAATCTAAGAAAATCAAGATATGAAACGGCACAAGCGCCACTTTTTATCAATGAAAAAAATGCACCTAAAGTGTTTTCAAAGTAAATCAGCAACAAATGAACATATTGTAAAGGGGTTTGATTGCATTTTTCTCAGTTTTTTAAAAGTGGCGCTTGTGCCGTTTCAATTCTAGGCGCCTGAAGTAGTAGTAGTAATAGTAGCAGCGCACCTTTTTCCTGGAGTACAGCCTGAGTATGGACGCGGCCACGTCCTCTATGTGTTCCTGCTTGACCCTCAGCACCAGGTACCAGGCCGGCTGTTCAGGCAGGGCCACCTTGAGCAGCCGCGCCGCCAGCCAGATGCAGGCGCACGCGATGGTCTCCGGGCTGTAGCGCACAAACACGTCCGTCCTCAGCGCGTCGTTCATGTAGTTCCTGGGTGGGAGAGAGAGAGGGGGGGGTGCTGGGGTGGCGTGGAGGTGCCATCCTTCGCAAGTTGATGGCTGCTGCTGCTGGTGATACATGATACATGGCACCTGATACATGAGAGACAGTGAGGCTGCTGAAGCTATTATCACATCATGACTCTACTCTCAGCTCTACAATGTGTGCTAGCATGATCATCACACTCCCTATCATGCCTTGAGGAGGACTCTTATACTATGTCAACACTTAGGAACAGAAGACATGTGGTGAAGCCCAGACCGCCCTTCCCCCCTCCACCCGCCAAACCTGACCCTCTTCATCCACATCCCTCCACCACATATCCTTCCACTCCTTGCTTCCTTGCTGGTGCGGGCTTGCGGGCTACACGGCCGGCGGGGTCCTGGTGGTAGGGGTGCGCCACCCTGACACCTTGACACCTGTAAAGAGAGCTTAGTGCACGCAATATCACCCAGCTCTTCGCTACACCACTGTCCTTCACGTCCTCTTGTGTCTTGCCGGCTCGACCACTGTCACCACTTCCACTATTGAGGAAATTGTCAGGTTATGTAAATCTTTTCACACTGGTTACTTAGCTCCACAAGCTTGCTATTACAATGATCTGTATGTCATGAGCAACAGTACGCACATTGAACTTGAAGGGAGGCATTGCTGGTCCCAGATCCCTGTGCATGCAATCCCTGAAAACCTCTCAGCCACTTGTTACTACCACCTAGTGTAAACAAGCAACGCTGGTATTGTTTTCACCTGTGACAGGACTACAAAGGGAAAGCTTCCTTACTGCATCAAAATGTACGTTTTCCAGTTAAGCCTGAGTGCAGCTGCTTGACGCTAAAATGGCATAAGATCATGTGACTAAACGTTTCCTACTGAACATTACAACCCGTGGCAAGGCGTGAGGAGCTAGACAAAGAGTGTCGGCGCTGTGTGGTGGTGGTGCAGCCAGGGAGGTGCCGGGGGAGCCCACTGCCCGACACCACACACGACCGATCGCAGGGGAGCCCACAGTGACAGTGCCCCCGCCACGCTAGCAGAGGGAAGGTGGTGGTGGAGCTGGAGTCAAGGCAGTGTGGTGGTGGTGGTGGTGGTGGTTGTGGTGATGGAGGACGCAGGGGCAGTGCTGGCCTCACCAACACAACTTACCTTGCCCCACCTTCCTCTGAGATGGAATAAAACCTGACATTAATAATAGGCAACCAAAGCATTTTGAAAAATTAGCACCAGATTTTGGTAGCAAACATCTTCAGCTGTGGCACATAAGAGTAGGGACAAATGATAATACTAATCCTTCCAGCTATGAAACACAACCTTGCCCCCTGCCAAACTCTCCTTGCAAGGCACAGACTATGACAGCCCTCCCCCTCCCTGGTAATAATACAGAGGTCAACAGAAAATATGCGCAGGGTGAAAATGTTCCTTTTGATAGTAAAAGCAATACCTAAACCATGATGTGGCAAATCTCTCACTCTCTCTCTCATATGCACACTAAAGCTCTCTTCTTTGCTTACAGGAAGATCAATGCTTCTTTGCTAATTGATCCTTGCTTCTCTTTCCTCATCTTGACAGAAATATACAGTAGGGGCGGGTCATAACCTGTATTCCCTAGCGGAAGTGATAATATCAGAGATCTACCTGATGCACGGCCCGGCTGGGTACCACAGCCACTACCCACTCAGTGGCCGGGCACCACAGCCTCCCCCCTACCCGCCCAGTGGCCGGGGATGTCAAACGCCACATTTTCCATCATGTATCCCACTGTGTCTTTCAGCAAATCTTTTTTTACTACCATGGGCTCGGCTTTCAGGCCTTTTCAAGTAACAGATTACCTTCATATTTGATTTTGTCCTTATTTAAATGATAATAGTTTAGATATAATGTACTAATAGTATGGGACACTTATTTTGAGTTAGGAAATCCAGTAATGGTGAACTTTGTGAGTTCACCATTTGTAAGAGGAGAGGCTTGGTCCTCCACAACCAGTCACTCTGTTTCAAGATTCACCCCTGACGGGATTCAAGCGCGGTGAATCCTTACCGGAACTAATTAATAACCTCAGGCGCGGACCACTCTAGTGTTGACTTTGAGCCCAGCCATCACTCTTATGCCTCTCCTTAGTGCCTTCACTGATTCTTCCTCCCACCACCACCACCACGACCCACACGATGCTCAAGCGAATAGAGCGTTGGCCTACCATATGTGGTTAGCCGGTTCGAATCCTCACAGCTCCCGAGGATTTTTCAGACAAATTCGGGTGGTTACTGTCCCCATCGAGCAAGGAGAGGGGTGTGTGAGGTCCCGGCATTACCCAAAGATCGGTAATAATGCACTCCAAGCTCGCTCTGGGAGGGTGAAACTGGCGATCGCAAGTCTGACTCGCGTGGACAAGACCATGGGTGAATAACAACACCTCTTCATACCTCCCTCAGTGCTTTCCTTCGCCACACGTCCCTCGTCCTTCTCTCACACACTGTCCTCCCTTTGTTCAGTCATTCATGCCCAATAACTATATTCCTTCACCTCAACCACTAAACATGCACCTCCACTTATGACTCTCCATCAGTACCCTCTCTCTCTTCCACCTCCCCATCCACACACTCCATCAGTACCCTCTTTCCCCTCCACACACTCCATCAGTACACTCTCTCTCTTCCACCTCCCCATCCACTCTCCCTTCCCCTCTCCAGTTCCTTGATGGAGATGTTCTTCACTCACTGATTTATAAAGTCAGGTCTCCCAGCCATCAACTTTGAAGCCAGAATTAGCATAACATAAAATGCTGTAAACATTTATGCTGTAAACTGTAAAGGGAAAAGAAATCATAGGTAATGATGCCATAATAAACCCCAGCAGCTTAGCATATCTATAAAAAGATAAAACACAGAACTCTCATGCTTCAAATGCCTAGTAAGTACATCAGCCATCAACTTAGCTTAGATATCTAATCTTAAAACACAAAATATTGGATGACAGTTTGAATGTGTGCCACTCATCAGACAAGGTCACACTGGTACCCCCGGCCTTGACCTCAGCCCAGGACCAGGACCAGCTCCGCCCCGCCCAACCCCACACCCACAGGGCTCCTCATCCCCCAAGAGCTTTAAAGGGAGGCTAGATAAATTCATGGATGGGGATGAAAGGTGGATGTAGGTAGTGTAAAGTAACAGGAACTACCACGTGTAGGTCTCACAGCCTCTTGTAGCTTCCTTATTTTCTTATGTTCTTAAGAGAGGTTAGTGGACAACCAAGAGGTGACAGGGGTTGGGTGAGTGTAACTGAGCCTTGCCCTGGGGTGTGGGGTGGGGTGAAGGCAGGGGTGGGGGCCTACACACACCCCTCCAGGAGACCCTCTTCATGCCCCCCCTGAGGCACCTTAATACACATGAGAGGTTCAGGTGAAGCCCACAAGGGTCACAGGTGAAGATAGCAAAGCCACCCCCTTCACCTACCACTACTACAGCCTTAGCAACACCCGCCACACAGGCTTACACTGAGGGGCGTCTCCTGCAAGCGGCCAAATTCATGTGTAGCTAACTTGAGGTCAAACTATTTTTATTGTATGTTTTTTTGTTATATGTTTAGATGCCAAGTTATTTTTATTGTTTGTAGGCCCACTAGTGAGGCCAACTACTATCTTCACCCACAGTGACCACCAACCATCCACTGGAAAACAACGGTAGTGTGGGGGCACTGGCGGCTCCAGCCCAGCAGGTTACGGGACGTTATTAGCAGGGGTTGAAGGGACAGGGTAAAGGCCAAGGTGTTTATGTCTTTGGTTGGGTTTAATATCTGAGTTATTAAAAGCAGCATTAAAAAAACAAAGGGACTTTTTACTGAGTTATTTATACAAACACACACACACACAAAGGGGAGGATAAAAATGCAACACCTCAAAAGCTATACAAACAACCATCAACTGGAGGTGATGAAGGACTTGGCAGAGGCACTAGGAAACAAACATACAGTGTGATGAAGAGAGAGAGAGAGAGAGAGAGAGAGAGAGAGAGAGAGAGAGAGAGAGAGAGAGAGAGAGAGAGAGAGAGAGAGAGAGAGAGAGAGAGAGAGAGAGAGAGAGAGAGAGAGAAAGAGAGAGAGAGAGAGAGAGAGAGAGAGAGAGAGAGAGAGAGAGAGAGAGAGAGAGAGAGAGAGAGAGAGACAGAGAGAGAGAGAGAGAGAAGAGAGAGAGAGAGAGAGAGAAGAGAGAGAGAGAGAGAGAGAGCTAGGAAGACAAAAATGAACACCTAGGTAGCAGAGCAAAGACAGTAAGAGGAAGGAAGGAAGGAAGGAAGGAAGGAAGGAAGGAAGGAAGGAAGGAAGGAAGGAAGGAAGGAAGGAAGGAAGGAAGGATGGAAGGGAAGGAAGGAAGGAAGGAAGGAAGGAAGGAAGGAAGGAAGGAAGGAAGGAAGGTTAGGAAGGAAGGCAAGGAAAATAAAGAAAATGAGAAAGAAGAAAGCGGTGTTGAGTGGTGTTTAGGAAGGTCGAGGGATGAATGAATGAAGGAAGGAAGGAAGGAAGGAAGGAAGATAAGGGTAGGATGGAGGGGGAGGGGGGATGGAGCCACCAGTAACAACAATAACACGACACTCACCATGAGGACTGGGCCAGCCGCCTGTTGTCATCGGCCTCTAGCAGACGCAGGTACATGATAATGATCTACAAGAGGAAGCAACATTAGGGATCCGAGGGTGGGCAGGTGTTGGGTTTTGTATACATTCAAGACTCATGGCACACACACCACCTGCTACACACACTGTACTGAGGGTGCTGTGTGTGTGTGTGTGTGTGTGTGTGTGTGTGTGTGTGTGGTGTGTGTGTGGACATTGTGTGTGTATTTACCTAGTTACTGTAGGTAAATACACACACACATATCAAAGGCAAAGCGGCAAAGACACCACCTTTACACACAATACTAACGGTGATGTGTGTGTGTGTATGTATGTATGGATGGACAGTGTGTGTGGTATTGTCCTGCCATGACTGATCTGATCTGTGTGCTGCATATCTGCCTCAATGATCAAGTCCTACCATTCACACACACAGGCAAATGTCATACCCCTGTAAAGACTTAAGAATACGCTGACCAACTCTTTGCACCTTTACACATACTAT
>JACEEZ010006337.1:329276-371776 GCA_016584305.1 Chionoecetes opilio | reverse complement strand
TGTTTACAAACATACTCAGCGCTGGCGAGGCAATTTAAGAGAGAGAGAGATAACGAGAGAGAGAGATATACCGAGAGAGAGAGATAACGAGAGAGAGAGAGATAACGAGAGAGAGAGATAACGAGAGAGAGAGATAACGAGAGAGATAACGTGAGAGAGAGATAACAAGAGAGAGATAACAAGAGAGAGATAACAAGAGAGAGAGAGAGAGAGATAACGAGAGAGAGAGAGAGAGATAACGAGAGATATAACTCAGCTAGCTGCTATGTGAAGGGATCATATCAAGTTTAAGATCGCGGGAACGCATGGCTTCCACCAGCCATGTATGCCTCTTTTCTGCCGTCTGACATCCTCTCCGACTCGTGCATGCGGAAAACCCTTCACGATAAGAGAAATAGGGCCCAAGGCGACCATTGTTTGTTATGAACTGAAAACTCTACCCAAGCTACAAAGTGAGTAGAGAAAGTTCACGAGTTTTGCTGTGTCACTACGCGCGTCGCCTCGGACCCAGGTTTTCGTGCGCAAATGGAACGCCTGAATTCTTGGGTTCCGTGAACTGCTTCCTGAAATGTCGCAAATGGAAGAGGCCTTTCATAGTAAAAATATATCAACAAAAGCTACGCAATGTTTACTTTCTCTCATTCCCTTCCTGCTTTACCTTTTCATTCTCCTCTTGCTCCTCCTTCTTTTCATTGCCATAATTCTTTAACACAAAACAATTTCTCCTCCTCCTCCTCCTCCTCCTGACCCTGATACGCCGTGGCCTACATAATAGTGACACGTGCCGCCGCTATGCACGTGTAACCCCACACTGCACACGACCCTTCACACCGGCTGCCTTTCATTAGTAACCACTCAGTGAACTCCAACCAACTAAGTAGACAAAACCAACACTATGTATATATCTTGTGAAAAAAAAAGGTAAGTAGCCTACAAGGTAAGTAGCCGAAGTAGCAGTGTTCTTCAAACTTTTTTCATCGCGACTCAGATTGATTGTATGCATTACATTCAAGGCCTTATTCTAGGCCTACCGTAGATAACAATATAGTCGCCACCTGCACTAATGTCGCCAGCCGCCATATATTACGAATTATAGCATCACTACTCATTTGTATGTGCCACTGAAGATGATACACAGTAGTTTATATCATGACTGTATTCTACCCTGTTTCAGCGTTGTTTTATGCTTTGTATCTGCAAGTATATACGGTTTCAAATTTCACTAGCTACCCGGTTTTTTATTCGGGTGACGACGACGGCGGGAGGACACTCTACAACGGTCTACATAAACACTAGATGGCGATCTTAGTGTAGGTCGCCACTCGGGTGATATTTTGGTAATTTGTTCATTTATAGCCATACTATGACACAGATGAAGACACAAAATGACACAGGCTCTCCAGACAGCCCCTTCTAACTTTCTTGAAATCATGGATGTAGAAATGTAACTATTAACGCCACCACACGTACTACGTCTGTAAATAAAAAAGAATCGTTGTCCTGGCGACTTTGTTATCTACGGTACGTCGATCTGTTGCTGCTTTCTCTCTCCGATGTGGATTTTTTTTACAATTGCATACATACATACATATATATGCATGTAAATGTGCATACATAGTATATACATAGGCTACATGCATCTATGGATTCAAAATAATTGCATATGTTCGAGTGTGCCAATTTTTTTTCTGTTTACGTCGCGGCGACCCACTGAACAATAGCTTGCGACCCAGGCTTAAAGGGAGGATTCCTAAGCTAGGTTCTCTCTCGGCTTTGCTTGCGACCCTATAGTGTTGGGTCGCGCCACGTACTATGATGAACCCTGCACTATAGAACTATGTGAACATGTTGCACAGACAAACTCAACAAACATGTGTGTGTGTATATCACAGCATAACATATCGGTCTTACTGCCTGGTTTGTCTCAGCTTATCACTCGTCATTTTTCTATTTTTGTTCTCATTTTTCCTGTATGCCTGCAGGTGAAAATAAAAGTATTATTATTATTATTATTATTATTATTATTATTATTATTATTATTACTTGTAACTTACCATTATTGCAGCTGCGTATTAAAAGTGAAATAATGAAGTGTCTCACGTGACTCACACTTCATGTATTTGATTTACACAATGATTTACACAATTTGATTTACATTTGTGTACACAATGAGGTGTATTTGTGTGTTAAGAGGAACATCATTATATAAACACTTCAATTCCAAGAAGAAAGACAGTACCAGGAAGAAAGTCATGTGTGTGTGTGTGTGTGTGTGTGTGTGTGTGTGCCTGTGTGGTGTGTGCCTGTTGTGTGTGTGTGTGTGCCTGTGTTCTGTGTGTGTGTTTGTGCGGAACTCGCTGGGTCGGGTTAGATAAAGGATCTGTTCTAGGTTACGTCAAGGGTATAGCATAAGTAGCTATTTCCTGCCCTCAGACCACGCGGGAAACAATTAATTATTTTAGCCTTCCTTACCGTCGTTGTGATAGCATAGATAACCTCAGTGCCGTTGCTACCCTTTTTGGGGCCTTATGGGACATGCTGTTTGTGGGTCCTATGGGACATGCTGTTTGGGGGCCCTATGGGAAATGCTGTTTGGGGGCCCTATGGGAAATGCTGTTTGGGGGCCCTATGGGACATGCTGTTTGGGGGCCCTATGGGAAATGCTGTTTGGGGGCCCTATGGGACATGCTGTTTGTGGGCCCTATGGGACATATGCTGTTTGGGAGCCCTATGGGACATGCTGTTTGGGGGCCCTATGGGAAATGTTGTTTGGGGGCCCTATGGGACATGCTGTTTGGGGGCCTTATGGGACATGCTGTTTGGGGGCCCTATGGGACATGCTGTTTGGGGGCCCTATGGGAAATGCTGCTTGGGGGCCCTATGGGAAATGCTGTTTGGGGGCCCTATGGGAAATGCTGTTTGGGGGCCCTATGGGAAATGCTGTTTGGGGGCCCTATGGGAAATGCTGTTTGGGGGCCCTATGGGAAATGCTGTTTGGGGGCCCTATGGGAAATGCTGTTTGGGGGCCCTATTGTGTAAAATATTGTGGGGGGATTCCAAGCCCTCTAAGATGGTCCGGGGGCACGCCTTTAATATTTAAATGCATGAATCTGGTGCACTGTCTGGAGGAAAAGAGACTATAGATTCTAAAAAAAGAAGTAAATAATGGCAGCTTCGGGGCCCGTTGGTGGCTTCGGGGGCCCTGTGCAACCACGTAGTTCACATATAGTAAGAAACGATTCTGTATAACCTGATAAGAGATAAGAGGAACAGGGACAGCGTCAACCTAACCTTGTCTATGAGTTACTGAAGAGTCATCGCCTATAATAATGATGATAATGATGACTTTGTGTACGTAATTGATGACCTATTTACCTTTCACTGCCTCTGACTGGTAATGATAATAACAGGGGCGGATTGAGGGATGCGGGGACCTATACTGGTGGGTTATAGTTGGTGTTATAGGTGATGTTGGTTATAGTTGGTGTTATAGGGGGTGTTGGTTATAGGTGGGTTATAGTTGGTGTTATAGTTGGTGTTATAGGGGGTGTTGGTTATAGGTGGGTTATAGTTGGTGTTATAGTTGGTGTTATAGGGGGTGTTGGTTATAGGTGGGTTATAGTTGGTGTTATAGTTGGTGTTATAGGGGATGTTGGTTATAGGAGGGTTATAGTTGGTGTTATAGGGGGTGTTATAGGGGGTGTTGGTTATAGGTGGGTTATAGTTGGTGTTATAGTTGGTGTTATAGGGGGTGTGGTTATAGGTGGGTTATAGTTGGTGTTATAGGGGGTGTTGGTTATAGGTGGGTTATAGTTGGTGTTATAGTTGGTGTTATAGGGGGTGTTGGTCATAGGTGGGTTATAGTTGGTGTTATAGTTGGTGTTATAGGGGGTGTTGGTTATAGGTGGGTTATAGTTGGTGTTATAGTTGGTGTTATAGGGGGTGTTGGTTATAGGTGGGTTATAGTTGGTGTTATAGTTGGTGTTATAGGGGGTGTTGGTTATAGGTGGGTTATAGTTGGTGTTATAGTTGGTGTTATAGGGGGTGTTGGTTATAGGTGGGTTATAGTTGGTGTTATAATTGGTGTTATAGGGGGTGTTGGTTATAGGTGGGTTATAGTTGGTGTTATAGGTGAGAGGATAACAACAATACTATCAATGTCGATATTTTTTCTTCTACTGCAGGAATGATAACAAAAATCACCTGCACAAACCCGCGGCGGGACCCTTGAGGGAAAAGTATAGGTGGTGCATAGAAGTGTATTGTATCATCTACGTATATGTAGGTGGCGACAACTTCAGTGCGGCGGTGATTGAAGTGTGTGTGTGTGTGTGTGTGTGTTGTGTGTGTGTGTGTGTTATGTGTGTGTGTGTGCCCCCGCTTGACTCGAGACATTAGTTTTGTCCAGTGGCGTAGCTAAGGGGGGAAGGGGGGGCATGTGCATCCCCATGAAAATCCTGTTCCCCCCCTCCTCCCACTGGCCATGGCTGCCGCATTCTGTATAATGCTAGCCTAAGGCGAATTTTGGTGAAGAAGCCGTAAGAAGCCGGCTTCTTGCAGCTTGCGTTTTCTGTTATGGCGGGGCACTTTTAAGAAGCCGGCTTCTTACGGATTGGCCCAGCTGGTCAAGCCGTAAGAAGCCATAAGAAGCGAGAGCCAGGGCTCGCTTACCACGGCTTCTTCCCGCTTGGTGCCGTGACGTCAGAGATAACAACAAATATGGCGGGGAGGGCAGAGATTCTGACACAGTGAGTATCGGCGTAGAAATACTGTAATTACAGATAACAGGACACAAGTAAACACATAGATGTACATTCAGAAGCATGGACATACCTTAAGACCACGAACAAGAATATACAAGGTTAATGACACGACAGGACAACTTTAAAACTGGTGAAAGAATGATCATGTCTTATCAGGCTGACGATAGTCCCTAGCAGCGACGTAGTAGTTTTTGCTGAATTTCACTGATAATATGGCAGAAATTAGCCTGATTTGTACATTTAGTAGCACGGGCTTAACTTTCGGACCACACTAATAGAGCTAAAATGGAATGACATGGTGATAGGAGAGCGTCGTCTGGTGAAATCACTTTCTCGAGTCTTTTAACATTAACACAAGACGTTGTTTTTCTAATTTTACTAATTATGCAATAAAAACCAGACCGGAAACGTTTTCGCTGATTCATTATGCTCCAATTTTGGTTCTTAGAGATCTCTCACACTTGTTGAGAACGTGAAAATGTTGGAACTCTCGCCGACGGAGACGAGAGTACCATAAACCTTCACCATCATCCGAATTCCACCACAAAACATTGCAAGATATCTAAGTATGCATTACATTACTGTTGACGGACATGAACAATATTAATGTGTAGGTAGAGATGCTGATAGGTATTGTGGAAATGACTAGCATTGCGTTGAGGGAAAATCTTAAGAACAAGGGCTCCACGGTAAGCTGACCCAAATGTTGGCTCTATGTATTATACTTACTGTCCTTAACACATCTGTTTAGATTTTAATGAGTGCCGATCCTTACTTTGCCTACATGGCCGATATTAAATTTCAGGTTCTTGAGAAAAACTAAGTCCAGTAGGGTTAGGTTAGGTCAGGTCAGGTTAGGTTAGTGCACAGCCCGATGGGCTCGAGGGGGGGGTGCTAGGTTAGGTCTGTAGAGTTTTGTCATCTTTAGAATAAAGGCTCAACCTCCTATCTCTTCTTCTTCTTATAGACAACAAGCTTGGGGACATGGTGGAAACCGGAGTTTTTGGGTGGGGGAGCACACATATAAGGGAAATATGGCCCCGATAAAGTCTATGAACTAGGGAAATTTCCCTAGTTTATGGATTTTTTTGTGGGGGGTCATATTTCCCTTATGTGTGTGCTCCCCCACCCAAAAACCCCGGTTTCCACCATGTCCCCAAGCTTGTTGGCTATAAGAAGAAGAAGATAGGGGGTGGAGCCCTTGTTCTTAAGATTTACCATATATATATATATATATATATATATATATATATATATATTATATATATATTATATATATATATATATATATGGTGTATTTCTGTATATTTTGGTTATATTAGTATGTTTATGAAAGAAGGATTAATGGCAATTTTTGGTGTACCTGATTTTTATGTTGACATATAATTAATGGTGTAAATGATGTACTCTCGCTTTGACGAACAAATTGGGGGAAGGATGCGAGGTTATAACTATCCGAGTGATCCGAACTTTTCGCATATAACAAATTGTGGTCGTTATATGAGGTGAAAGTTCCCTATTTCCGACTAATTCCGTGTATCGTGAACTTTGTCCGTTACATCTGACGAAAGTTCGTACACTTATATACATGCAGCCATCACAAATACTACACGAATACAGGGCAATTAAAAACAATCAGAACCATACAATGCATATACTGAACTTACTCGGTAAAAGCACGCATATACCGGACTGGCAGAAAAAGTGTTGAAGCCGATATTTGTTATATAAAGGTCCGTAAAAGCGAGGGTTGTGTGTATAGCTACACTAAACTTTGAAAAAGTACTACAGGAGCATCAGTGTATATACCTAATACGTTCGGTTTGGTGACATTAAGTAGGATTAGGTTATGGGTCAAGAGTGTTTCTGCATATAGGAAATACAAAATTATGAAACTAGTTATGAGAAATTGTATTTGTTGAATATGAATGTTAATCGTATTTACTGGCTACTTTGGTTGCAATTATCTGACCAATCAGTATTACACTGGCCCTTTGTGCATTAAAATCTGAGGTTTAAATACATTTTTTATTTTAGTGTATAGTTGGATTATTTGCTTCTGTTATTAATTTTTACTTGTCCTTATAAAACTTCTATAAAGGTACACATCAACAACATACTTTTTATATTATTTGCATTTCCTTGTATATTTAGCCTATTCATCTATAAAGGTGGCAAATATCGGTAAAATTTAGGATGAAACTATGAACATGACTATTGTCATGTATGAACAAACACTCATAATGCTGTCTGTCTCTATTTCCTTTCATGGCAAGGGTTTAATCTGCAATAGTAACACAGTCTATGTTTCAGGTATGTATGTGCCGGTTGCATGAAGTGTTATCCGACCGAAGATGAAGGAGAAGACTCTGAGAGAAGGAGTGAGAGGGGGAGTAAATAAATAAATAAATATCTTATTTCCATGAAACATGGTTTTACTATCAAACTTACATCACAGATGTTCTATGCAATATATACTAAAAATGAAACTTCTGAAAGTCACGCAAATAAAAAAAAAATACATAAAAGAAAGTCAAACGAAACATTAAAAGGAAATTAATTATAACATTAAACAATAAGAACTAAAAGTCACTTCAAATATCTTTAAAATACTACTAACATATGCAACTGCTATTTGATATGGGGAAACAAATAAAGTTCACTTAGGCTCAATTAAAAGTAAATTTATAAGTCAAGACTTAAAAGTGTAGACTTCCATAATTAATGATGCATGAAGGCAAATTGTTCCATAGTTAAGGCCTTTGTACAGTGATGGGTCTGGCACCAGTCTGTTCTGGCTCTTGGCACATAAAGGTCTTTTAGCTGCCTTGTTGTACTGGCTGTATTTTCCCTGACAATGGAAAACTAGATACCACTATACACATACCACATACCGGATACAACCCATTGACAGCCTTATAAACAGCGAAACATTTTTCGTAAATATATCTGTCTTTAATTGTTAACCACTTTAACTCTTTTATGATAGGAGTAACGTGATCCTTCTATCTTGCTCCTCCAATAGCTAGTTTAGCTGCAATATTTTGCCGTTTTAAAACACTAAAAAGTAAAGTTGAGAAAAGTATTTGTTGAGTCCCATATACCCATACAGTAATTCATTAAGCTGAGAGAGAGAGAGAGAGAGAGATTAATTTAATGCCAAAAATTAGCCAAGAATGAAAAACTGCCCCCCTATATTCCAAGCAAAATATAAATCAGCCCAACCCCCAAAGCGGAAAATCCCGTGCACTGGCGGGCAGATGATGACCAGTTAATGAAATCCCTCATTATACCTGACCCTTGCCATCAGGTGCAGCAGTTAATAAAAAAATAAGTCACTAATGTGGAACTCGACCCAGCCAGCCCCATATGATGTCCGTAGGTGCCCGCCTCTTTACCTTGCCCTATTAATAGTCCTTGGTTTATAGAGCAAAAAACCATTAATGTGAAGGATATGTGTTGTGATCCATTCACAATATCGTCAGTCAGTTATCGTAACTTATTAATGGCTTTCATTCGACGGTACACTTTCGTCAGTGTGGTTGTTTTGTTTACAGTTATCAGCTGTGAGCGCCGAGCGGGCGAGCCTCGAACCGTGGCCACCGAGATGATAAGGCCTGGTGGATCGCCCGTGACGTCACACCATAAGGATGCCACCCGCTCCGCTCCCCGTACAAGTTTACCTACCTAATATAATGTTTATCAGTATAAAAGATATACTGTTATCTTCGGAAATGTTTGTTCTATAATATTATCAAATAAAAAAAACCGTAAAACACACAAAGAAAAGGCCATTATGAGACTCTCAAGAAATATGCATTAACTTAAACTCTTCGCCATTTAATATTTTGCTCGCAAACATTTTACATGGAGAATATCAATAGAAGCGGAGTTTAATTAGCTTTCCATTGATATATTTCGTTTAGTGATAAATGAATTAGCGGCATGCATAAATTAGCGTTAACTAGATATAAAAATCATGAAATCGTATAATTTCCTACCTAATATATGTTTATCAATATAAAATATATACTGTTATCTTCGGAAATGTTTGTTCTATAATATTATCAAATAAAAAAACCGTAAAACACACTAAAGAAATGCCATTATGAGACTTTCAAGAAATATGCATGAACTTAAACTTTTCGCCATTTAATATTTTGTGAAAAAACTTTTTACATGGAGAGTATCAATAGAAGCGAAATTAATTAGCTTTCCATTGATATATTTCCTTTTCTGATAAATTAATTAGAACCATGCATAAATTAGCGTTAACTAAATAAATAACATCATGAAATCTGGGAATTACCCGATTTTCATGATGTTATTTATTTAGTTAACGCTAATTTATGCATAGTTCTAATTTATTATCAGAAAAGGAAATATATCAATGAAAGCTAATTAAATTCCGCTTCTATTGATATTCTCCATGTAAAAAGTTTTTTCACAAAATATCAAATGGCGAAAAGTTTTAAGTTCATGCATATTTCTTGAAAGTCTCATAATGGCATTTCTTTATGTGTTTACGGTTTTTTATTTGATAATTATAGAACAAACATTTCCGAAGATAACAGTATATATTTTATACTGATAAAACATATATTAGGTAGGAAATTACCCGATTTCAAGATTTTTTATATTTAGTTAACGCTAATTTATGCATGCCGCTAATTCATTTATCACTAAACGAAATATATCAATGGAAAGCTAATTAAACTCCGCTTCTATTGATATTCTCCATGTAAAATGTTTGCGAGCAAAATATTAAATGGCGAAGAGTTTAAGTTAATGCATATTTCTTGAAAGTCTCATAATGGCCTTTTCTTTGTGTGTTTTACGGTTTTTTATTTGATAATATTATAGAACAAACATTTCCGAAGATAACAGTATATCTTTTATACTGATAAACATTATATTAGGTAGGTAAACTTGTACGGGGAGCGGAGCGGGTGGCATCCTTATGGTGTGACGTCACGGGCGATCCACCAGGCCTTGTCTCTCGGTGGTCTCGCTCGAACACTCCTGTCAGCCGTTCTGGCGAGGCACGAAAACGAGAGAGAAGCCGCAAGAAGCCGTAAGAAGCCGGCTTCTTACGGCTTCTCTCACCAAAATTCGCCTCTAGTGCCCCCACGCCCCATACCCAGCTGTGGCCCCCCAGGTGCCCCTGATAGACACTGGCTACGCCACTGTTTATGTCCATTTCATGTTACTCAACCACCGGGGGTCAACCCTGGCAAAAGCAGGGCGCGGCGCCCCTGTCAGTGCGGGACCCTTGCCCTTGGCTTACTCGCCCCCCCCCCTTTAAATCCACCACTGGATAATGATAAGTGTAGCTACACACACACACACACACACACACACATACACACACACACACATACACAGACACACACACACACACACACACACACACACACACACACACACACACACACACACACACACACAGGTAAATGTACACAGGTATAAGTAATGAAGTAAGGAGGAGCTAGGAGGAGGAGACGCAGGAAGAGGAAGGAGTGTTCGAGGCAAAAAAGAAGAAGAGGAGGAAGAGGAGGAGAAGGGAGAGATGACCATGACGGAAATAATTCTTAACAAAGAGAGAGAAAAAGAAAATTATTAGTAGGAGTGGCAGTGGAAGTTTCTCTCTCTCTCTCTCTCTGTCTCTCTCTCTCTCTCTCTCTCTCAAGAGAGAGAGAGAGAGAGAGAAGAGAGAGAGAGAGGAGAGAGAGCGGGGCAAAATGTGGGTATTTCCTTAGTAGAACCAGTTATACACATCTCCCCCCCTCCCCCTCTGGCCTGTTGGGGGGGGGGATTAAGAGAAGCAAGGTAGGAGAGATGATTCGCTAAACGAGAGAGAGAGAGAGAGAGAGAGAGAGAGAGAGAGAGAGAGAGAGAGAGAGGGGGGATACATGTTCTTTCATATTTTGGTATCGTGTGTGTGTGTGTGTGTGTGTGCGTAATACAAACACATTCTCGCACGTATTTTTATCTTGTTTTTTTCTAAGCTGGACTTCCCTTAGCCTGGGGTGGATCACATAACACACACACACACACACACGCGCGCGCGCGCACACACACCACACACACACACACACACACACACATACACACACACACACATACGCGAAGGAAGAGATTAATAAAAAAAGGGAGGGGGAGAGAGAGGAGAGGGGAGAGAGAGAGAGAGAGAGAGAGAAGGGGAGGGGAGAGAGAGGGGAGAGAGAGAAGAGAGAGAGAGGGGAAAAAAGGGGGGAAGAGAGAAGAGAGAGAGAGAGAGAGAAGAGGGGTTTTAATTTAAATTTTTGAAACCCTTTTTTTAAACTAAAAAAAAGTAAAATCATGTAACACAAAAAAAGGGATTTAAACATTTGTATTATAAGTTTAAATTGTATATATCAGAAATGCTTTCTTCATTATCATGCTTATATCAAGGTTTAGAAATTTTATTTTTTTTAAAAATTATTTGTATTTTAGTGATTAGCTTTTTTTGAGTAAAAATTTTTCTTTTATAATTCGTGGATTAGTATAAAAAAAAAACCCCTTTCACACCCAGATTTTTCCTTGGATAAAAAATTTTGTCTGTTTTTAAACCCAAAAAAAATTCGAAAATAAAAACTTATTATCCCAAAATTTAAAGCTAGTGGACAAGGATTTTAAAACAGGTCATCTCTAGAAAATTTGTTATGGGCACTAAAAACGTCAATGGTCCCCAAAAATTTCCAAATGGAAAATTTCGTTCGGGGGCCTTTCCAAGGGGTTAATACTAATTACAGAAAACCCCCTTTGGCGTCCCCACCCGGGGAAACTTTCGCGCATTAACTTCCTTACCAATGTATTCATTTTTAAATTTAAAAAAAAGAGAGAGAGAGGAGGGGGAGAAAAAGAGAGAGAGAGAGAGAGAGGGAGAGGAGAGAGAGAGGGGAAGAGAAAAAGAGAGAGAGAAAGAGAGAGTAAAAGCGAAAAAAATTAAAATCATACGCATTTTTTCTATTTTTTTTTCTTTTTTTATGATTTGGTAGAGCAAAAATTTAAAGAGTTCCCAGGGGACAACATTTTGGAGAAAAGAGAGAGAGAGGAGAGAGAGAGAAAAAGGGGGAGAGGAGAGAGAGAGAGAGAGAGAGGAGAGAGAGAGAGGGGGAGAGAGAGAGAGAGAGAGGAGGGGAGGAAGAAGGAGAGAGAAAAAGATTTTTTTATTCCCCCTTTTAAATATATAGTACAAGCCCCCTAATACTTTTAGAATTTTACGGGCCGGGTTCAGGGGGAGCGTGAGCTCCTATATGAACCCAAATGAAAATTTTATGGAAAAGGAAACTATAAAAAAAGGTAGCAAAACAGGTCGCCAAAGAAAAAAAAAAAAAAAAAACAACAACATGACCCTATGCTATGGATATGAATCCGTATTAAAAAAATGAAAAATAGAAAAAAAAAAGTAAAAAAAATAAAATAGAAAACTTCCAATTGAAAAACATAACTAGGCACATTAAAGTTTTTCACACACAGGGGTCCCAAAATACTACCCATACTTTACGTAAATATCTCTAACACAAATAACACTTCCCGCATAACATTACAGAAAATAATATATATAAAATGAAAATTTTTATATTTTAAAATAAAATATATATATATAAAATATTAATAAAAAAAACAATGAAAAAATATGATACACAAAAAAACCCCTTTATGGAACTGGCACGGGACTAAAAATTTATGTATAAGGGAAGGACATAGTATACATATTATTTTTCTATCTTTTTTACTAAATAAATTATTTTTAACCCGAGTTTTAAAAAATATATTTGGATGGAGCATTACGCATTTTTCTTACTGGGACTTTTTCCATAGCATGGCGCCTCTGAACAAACCCCAACTCGGGTGGGCGTGGGAATTTTCCTATACGGGGGGAACTCTGAGGTCATTCCCCCTCCTTTTTTACCGTCGGGTTTGGGCTATGGGTGTGAACCCAAAGGGTTTATGGGACATGTATTGATGGAGTTGTAGACTAAAAAACACCGGGACGGGAAAAATATTATGCGTGAATTTTGGGGGATTTTGTTCTTTGAAAAGGGGACCCGTGTAAACGGGGAAAATTTTTAAACATTGTGCGTAGTAGTTTCTTTTAGAGTTTGGGCTAACCCGTATTATATGAGTAGCGAAAACTCGATTTGTGGGGGGGGCCCTCTTGGTGCCAAAGGCCCCCTCGTTCACCCAAGGAAACCCGGGGAAAATTCTCAAGGCATTACCCCCCAGATATCATGTTTATGTATAAAGGATAGACTGTTACTTCGGAAATGTTTTTTTCTATAAAATTATCACATAAAACTGTAAAAAACATTAAAAAAAGGTCCTTATGAACCCCGGGAAAAAATATGAGAACTTAAAATTTACTTAAAAAATCGTCTCATGTATAACTTTGTGGGGGCCGCTTTTTAAGAAAGGCAGATATCAATACAAGCAAATTTAATTGCTTTCCATTGACAGTTTTTGTTTTCTGATACATACAAAAACCCCTGCAAAAATTAAGGGTTAAAAAAATAAATTTTCCTCTTCCCCCCCTCTCCTCCTCTCTCCTCTCTCTCTCTCTCTCTCTTCTCTCTCCTCTCCCCTCTCGCTCTCTCTCTCTCTCCCGGGCCCCTCCTCTCTTCTCTCTCCCCTCTCTCCTCTCTTTTCCCCCTTCCCCTCTCCTCTCTCCCCTCCCCTCTCTCTCCTTTTCTTCTCCTCTCTCTCTCTCTCTCTCTCTCTGCTCCTCCTCTCTCTTTTCGAGATGGATGTGGATGGGATGTGGATGGGGCAAGGGTGGAGGGAGCAAATGAATAAGAAAACAAAATTTGTAAAATATGATGAAAAAGCATTAGAGGGAAAATCGGGATTGGGTTTTTGTTGTTTTTGGGGTTTTGTTGTTGTGGTTGTGGTTGTTTTTTGTTGTTGTTTTTGTTTTTTGTTGTTTTCTCTTTCCCCCATTCACTATTTTTTCCTCTTTTTAAATTGGGGCTCGTGCAGGAAGCCCTAGGAGAAGAGAGAAAGAGGAGGGGGGGAAAAGAGGAGGGGGGGGGGAGGAGGAGGAGGAGAAGGAAAAAAAAAAGATAATTTTCTTATCGTGACACTTTGAAAGGGAAATGGGTTTGTTTGTGTGGTGTTTTGTTTGTGTGTGTGTGTGTGTGTGTTTTGTGTGTGTGGGCCCGTGTGTTGTGTGTGTGGTGTGTGTGTGTGGTGTGTGGGGTTTGGGGTGGGGTGGGGTGTGTGGGGGTGAATTAACCCGCTAACCGTTTCTGTCGCAAATTTTTTCTCTTTTTTTTAGGAAAGGTTGGGTTTGGTTTTGGGTTTTTTGGGGAGGTTCAGTTTTGGTTTTGGTTTGAATAGTTTATGTTAGGTTTAAAAATTGGTTAAATATAGGTTCGGTTTGGGTTTGGTTTGGTTTTGGGTTTGGTTAGGATAGGTTTTGGGGTTAAGGGTTTGGTTTTGGTTAGTTAAGTTTTGGGTTTGGTTTTTAGGAAGGTATGGGTTAGGTTTGGTTAGGTTTTGGGTTTAAATTAGGGTTTGGGTTAAAGGTTTTTGGTTTTAAATTAGGTTGGTTGGTTTGATATAGGTTAGTGAGGTTAAGGTTAGGTTAAAATATAGGTTCGGTTTTGGTTAGGTTAGGTTTTGGGTTTGGTTAGGTTAGGTTTTTTTTTTTTAAAAGGTTTTTGGTATAGGTTTGGTTAGGTTGGTTAGGTTAGGTTTTGGTTAGGTTCGGTTAGGTTAGGGTTTGGTTAGGTTAGGTTTTGGTTTGGTTTTGGTTCGGTTAGGTTAGGTTTTGGTTTGGTTAGGTTTGGTTTGGTTAGGTTGGTTAGGTTTGGTTTGGTTGGTTAGGTTAGGTTCGGGTTTGGGTTTGGTTAGGTTAGGTTAGGTTTGGGTTTGGTTCGGTTTGGTTGGTTGGTTAGGTTAGGTTTTAAATATTTTTTTTTTTTCATTTTTTTTGCCAAAAAAAAAATTAAAAAAATATATTTGCGAAAAGAAAAGGGGTTTGCAGGAATTTCATTCCAAAAAAACAGCAAAACTCCCAAAAAAAAATAGTTTCGCCACCCAAGGGAAATTTTGGTTCATCTGGGAAATTTTTCCCTTTTTAAGAAAAAAAAACCGCCCCCGGAATTTGGGTATGTTTGAAAAGACTGAAAAGGGGGGCATTTTTGTAAAAATAAAATAAACAATCAAAGAGAGAGAAAAACAAATTTAAATAGGGGCCTAAAATTTCAAACCCCCTGGATGCTGAGAATTTAAATAAGGAGTTGGAGGAGGAGGAGGAGGAAGAAGAGGGGAGGAGGAGGAGGAGGAGGAAGAAGAGGAGAGGAGGAGGAGGAGGAGGAGGAGGAAAAATGTGCAAAATGTTTTGATTACTTGTTTGGGGGTTCCCCACTTTACGCACTTGTT
Source organism: Chionoecetes opilio (assembly GCA_016584305.1). NCBI lineage: Eukaryota > Metazoa > Arthropoda > Malacostraca > Decapoda > Majidae > Chionoecetes > Chionoecetes opilio. The sequence continues at coordinate 356,603 of JACEEZ010006337.1, read as the reverse complement.
GTAGAAGCAATAAATAACACACACACACACACACAGAGGCACACACACACACACACACAGAGGCACACACACACACACACAGAGAGACACACATACACACAGAGGCACACACACACAGAGACACACACACGCACACACAACACACACACACACACACACACGAACAATGGAATAATACGTCAATTTGAACACGCATCCGTAAATTTTCTGAAGTTATTTACTGATTGGCAAGGACAGGTCTGGTGGTAGTAGTGGTGGTGGTAGTGGTAGTGGTGGTGGTGGTAGTGGTAGTGATGGTGGTGGTGGTAGTGGTGGTAGTGGTAGTGATGGTGGTTGTGGTAGTGGTGGTGGTGGTAGTGGTAGGGGTGGTGGTAGTGGTAGTGGTGGTGGTGGTGGTAGTGGTGGTAGTTGTGGTGATGATGGTAGAGAGAGAGAGAGAGAGAGAGAGAGAGAGAGAGAGAGAGAGAGAGTTGTGATGCTAATAGTGATGATATAAATGGTAGTGGAGAAGACAGGTGGAGGTGGAGGTGGTGGAGCGGATGGAGACAACGGACTTTCCAGGCACCAGAGGGCATGTGGAGGACTCAGTCTGGGTGGAGGAGGTGGTGGAAGGGGGTGGAGAGGTGGAGGTGGAGGGGGCGAAGGATATATATAGAGGTGGAGGCATGAGCCGACCACAACCACCACCACCTCCACCATGCAGTCGCTTCCACTATTTGTCGTTTTGAGCTTCGTCGCTTTTGCCAGGTAATGCAAATGAGAAAGTTGATCATATATTTTCTTCTAGTATTTCCAGTTTGAGTCCTTTACTTCTTCTTCTATCCTAACTACTAACTATAAGAAACTTTCCTACATATCCTGTATTATCTCGCCTTAACCCCTCCGCCTGGCGTAGTGGATAGCGCACCTAGCTACGAATCTGTGGGCCCGGGTTCGAATCTGGGCCAGGGCAGTCGGCGTGCAGCCCTAACAGCTGTTCATCCTCCCTTTCGGGGTTGATAAATGGGTACCTGGGGAAACCTGGGGAAGGTAACTGTGGTAACCTGGATGTTACATTAGCCCTGTGTCCTGCGGTAACGAATTGTCAACTTAATTTGTCACCCACTACAGGCTCAAGGGCTAATGCGACGGAGGTGAGCACCGAGGCCATGTGCAGCTTAGCGTATGACCCTATCTTTACTATACTACCCCTCACTCTCTCATCTATTTTCTCCTAAACAACCTCTAACCTTTACCCACTCACTCCTTCATTCCTTCCTTCCTTCCTTCCACTTGCCTATTAAATCCTACCTTCATAACTCTTCCACTTCATTTCTTTCACTCCCTAAAACTATTTTCCTCCTTTATTTCCTTCTTCCTTCCTTTTCTTTTCTTTATTGACTTATCTGTTTACCTTTTTCCTTCTTCTCAGATTATATTCTTCCTCTTTTTCCTCTTCTTTCTCTACTTCTCTCTTTCCACCCTATTTGTGACCCAATTTCTCCCTATTTCTTTCGTTTTAAATCTACTAACCCGGCCACGTCTCTACCTGTGTTAAATTCCTCTGTGTCTACCGCTGTTCTTATCCGCCTTCATTCCTTCCTTCCTCATCACCTTCCTATTAAATCCTACCTTCATAACCCGTCCACTTCATATCTTTCCCTCCCTATAACCCACGTCTGTACCTGCCTGTCTCTACTACTACATTCTACTATTCCCTCCTTCACAACCTCTAACATTTACCCACTCACTCACTCCTTCCTTCCTTCCTTCCTTCCTCATCACCTTCCTATTAAATCCTACCTTCCTAACCCATCCACTTCATACCTTTCCCTCCCTCGAGCTAACTCACGTCTGTACCTTTTCTTCTTCTTCTTCTTGTGACCTTTTCTGCTGATTATCGCTTTGTAGGTAGTCTGTCAAGCTCCAGGTCGAACTTGACACATATACTTCCTTCTTTGCCACAATGTAACCCTTTCTTTCCCTGCCACCTGTGGGGAGAGAAGGGCACAACAGGGCAGTATAGACACAGACATAAAGGTGCGTCCACACAAGGCATACGTTGCTCATTACGTTGCGCATTATGATGCAGGAACTCTATTTTCGTGTTGAGTGATGCGGAAAAGTAATGCGGGAGGCAAATCTAGCGCGGGGCATATTTGCAACGTAATGCGCGCATCCTATCGTCAGCTGTCGTGCCTGCCGTTTCTTTTTTTACTATCAAAGGCTTATTACTATTATTTACAAGGATTTCTCTTACTATTTAAGGATCATAATTATTATTACAAGGATCTTTCTTTGTATGAGAGGCTTATATTATCATTATCTGGCTCTCTCTCTGGTACAAGTCAGCCTATTGTTATGATGATTCAGCAGTAAACTCCCGCCCGCATCACGTAATGCGCAACGTAATGCGCAACGTAATGCCTTGTGTGGACACACCCGTTCTGCATCACTTCCCGCATCACGTAATGCGCAACGTAATGCGCAACGTAATGCCTTGTGTGGACGCACCTTAAGTCCCTCCTATCAACTATCCTCCTATTCATCTTCTACATTCCCACTCAATTTTTTGTCCTGCCTTCCTCCCCGCAGCGCTCACCACGGCGGTCCTGGCTCCGTGGACTGTTACTGCAATGTGTTCGCCACCACCCACACCAGTCTGGTACTACTGGCCAACCCCCACTCTCACTATACAGAATGCAGCGCGGTAGACAAGTGCAAGCAGGAGTGTAATACAAAGGTACGTGTGTGTGTATTTACCTAGTTGTATTTACCTATAGCTGTGTTTGACAGGGCCTGAGCTACACTCGTGGTCGTGTGGCCCCGTCTCCGTAGCTACATTTATCCAGTCTGTCTTTCACACATTGCCCATTATTATTTGCCGATATCATATTTTCCTTGTGTGTGTATGTGTGTGTGTGTGTGTGTGTGTGAGTAGAGAGAGAGAGAGAGAGAGAGAGAGAGAGAGAGAGAGAGAGAGAGAGAGAGAGAATGTGCAGGCTAACTAAACTAACTTTTTTTCTCTCTCTCTCCCACCTCTCTCTCTCTCTCTCTCTCACACCCACAGTGAGAGAGAGAGAGAGGAGAGAGAGAGAGAGAGAGAGAGAGAGAGAGAGAGAGAGAGAGAGAATGTGCAGGCTAACTAAACTAACTTTTTTTCTCTTCTCTCACACACCCACAGTGGACGAAACAGTTTGGCGGCGGCAACATTGGGCGGTCAGGGAGCGGCATCAATGGCGTCAGCGTGGGACAGCAATTCTGCCATACCCTAGCTAAACAGGGCAAGACAGACTTTGGTCCCTATAAGGTAAGAATGAACTGAGTACTGTACACGCATTTTTACCTCTGGAATGTAACAGTACCTGGGATTCACAAAGCATTTTTTAAGCAAATCTTACTGGGCGACACAAGATAGAGGCAATAATAGAATAAATAAATATAAACAGAGATGAAAATTGTGATGGCAGTAATAAGAATGTCCTTCTGGATCTTACACACACAAGACATGATGAGCCATTGCAACCCAGAAGGATTTTATGAATAAATATCTTGTCGCCCAGTAGCTTACAAATGTTCTTACTGGGCGACAGTTTTCCATCACTAGGAGACATTTTGGTCGCCCAGTTATGATGTTAAAAAATGCTCTGCCTGGGAATGTTTACTTTGTGCGGAAGCTTATACAGAGATTAGCTGGGCCTACTATATGTATGAGGTTATTGTTAATGAGTACCTATACAGTAAAACCTCTCGTATTCGGACCTCATTATTCGGACTTAGACATTATTCGGACCTCCTTTTTTTTTTTTTTTTTTTTTTTTTTTTTTTTTTTTTTTTTTTTTTTAGGGGTCGACAATTTCCTAGCTTATAACTATAGCTCTACAATATAATTTTTTTTTTTTTTTTTTTTTTTTTTTTTTTTTTTAGGGGTCGAAATTTCCTAGCACCGCTAATACATATATTTTATTTTACTTATTTTTTTTTTTTTTTTTATTTTTTTTTTTTTTTTTAGGGGTCGAAATTCCTAGCTCTACACTTACTAATACACCTAGATTTTTTTTTTTTTTTTTTTTTTTTTTTTTTAAGGGTCGAAATTTCCTAGCTCTCTATATACACCTAGAATTTTTTTTTTTTTTTTTTTTTTTTTAGGGGTCGAAATTTCCTAGCCTATACTATACACTAGATTTTTTTTTTTTTTTTTTTTTTTTTGTACATATCCCCCCATATATAATCCCCCCATTATTTGGATCCTTGCATTACGCGGACCACTCCTTGGCCCAATTAGTCCGAATATGAGAGGTTTTACTGTATTGTGATAATGTATAGGATAGTATGTGTGCTATGATGTTATAAAGAAGTAGTATTGAATAGGGAGAATGGGTGTGATGGGAACAATTAAGAGACGTGACTGAAGTGATAGTGTGTGTGTGTGTGTGTGTGTGTGTGTGTTACTAAAGATTGTGTGTGTGTGCGTGTGTTACAGGTGCACGGTTACAGCAGCCTGTGTGGCGGCGCAAATGAGTACCTTGGACTGGAGATGACGCAACCTCTATGCTGCAAGAATGGATCCTACAGCCCCTGCCCCGTAGGAGACACACACGTACACTCACACGCTGAACACGGACACACACACGCTGAACACGGACACTCACACCACTAACCTTCTCTCTCTCTCTCACACACACACACACACACACACACACCACACACACACACACACACCACACACACACACACCATTTTAGATATGTTGCAGTTCTTTCCCTTTAATTCTTTCATGTATTTGTTTTGTTCAAGTTATAGACGCTTGAAATGAAATAAAATGTCAAATTCAACGTTTGTGTGGGTTTATTCCTTATATAATGTTTATTTTTAAGGTTTTCTTATTCACACATCTTCTTAGGGTAATGGTGATGGTGGGAGGCATAGGAATTAGCAGGGGCGCACTCAGGAATTATTTTCGGGGGGGTGGGGGGTGGGGTGGGGGGGGGCACAATATGTTTTCCGCCAGTCAGTAGCTATATTTTTTTCTTGCCTCTGGATGGTAGTTTTTTTTTTTAGCGATCAACTGATTCCCTTTTCAGTTCTTAATTTTTATTTCTATCACGGAAGCAATAGTTTTGGTAGTGTTAAAATGTCCAAGTGCTTGTCCAAGGCATTACATAAAGCATGTGCGCCGCCAAAAAGTGGGGAGGCGGTAGCAGAGTGGTTAGCGTCTCCGAGTGACATTCTTTATGACCCGAGTTCGACCCCGAGTGAGAATCATAAATCCACGTAAAATATTTCGAGTGGCCTAAGAAAACTAACATGCTGCCCATTAACAATACCTTGGATTACCTACTGTGGCTTTCATAGACAATGATACACACGTAATTGCCTCCATGCCCCCCTTCACCACCACGCCCCTTCAGTAGTGGGTCCTTGCCTCCATGCCCCCCTTCACCACCACGCACCCTTCAGTAGTGGGTCCTTGCCTCCATGCCCCCCTTCACCACCACGTACGCCCCTTCAGTAGTGGGTCCTTGCCTCCATGCCCCCCTTCACCACCACACCCCTTCAGTAGTGGGTCCTTGACTCCATGCCCCCCTTCACCACCAAGCCCCTTCAGTAGTGGGTCCTTGCCGCCATGCCCCCCCTTCACCACCACGCCCCTTCAGTAGTGGGTCCTTGCCTCCATGCCCCCCTTCACCACCACACCCCTTCAGTAGTGGGTCCTTGCCTCCATGCCCCCCTTCACCACCACGCCCCTTCAGTAGTGGGTCCTTGCCTCCATGCCCCCCTTCACCACCACGCCCCTTCAGTAGTGGGTCCTTGCCGCCATGGCCCCCTTCACCACCACGCCCCTTCAGTAGTGGGTCCTTGCCTCCATGCCCCCCTTCACCACCACGCCCCTTCAGTAGTGGGTCCTTGCCTCCATGCCCCCCTTCACTACCACACCCCTTCAGTAGTGGGTCCTTGCCTCCATGCCCCCCTTCACCACCACGCCCCTTCAGTAGTGGGTCCTTGCCTCCATGCCCCCCTTCACCACCACGCCCCTTCAGTAGTGGGTCCTTGCCTCCATGCCCCTCCTTCACCACCACGCCCCTTCAGTAGTGGGTCCTTGCCTCCATGCCCCCCTTCACCACCACGCCCCTTCAGTAGTGGGTCCTTGCCTCCATGCCCCCCTTCACCACCACGCCCCTTCAGTAGTGGGTCCTTGCCTCCATGCCCCCCTTCACCACCACGCCCCTTCAGTAGTTGGTCCTTGCCTCCATGCCCCCCTTCACTACCACGCCCCTTCAGTAGTGGGTCCTTGCCTCCATGCCCCCCTTCACTACCACACCCCTTCAGTAGTGGGTCCTTGCCTCCATGTCCCCCTTCACCACCACGCCCCTTCAGTAGTGGGTCCTTGCCTCCATGCCCCCCTTCACCACCACGCCCCTTCAGTAGTGGGTCCTTGCCTCCATGCCTCCCCTTCACCACCTCGCCCCTTCAGTAGTGGGTCCTTGCCTCCATGCCCCCCTTCACCACCACACCCCTTCAGTAGTTGGTCCTTGCCTCCATGCCTCCCCATCACCACCACGCCCCTTCAGTAGTGGGTCCTTGCCTCCATGCCCCCCTTCACCACCACGCCCCTTCAGTAGTGGGTCCTTGCCGCCATGCCCACCTTCACCACCATGCCCCTTCAGTAGTGGGTCCTTGCCGTCATGCCCCCCTTCACCACCACGCCCCTTCAGTAGTGGGTCCTTGCCGCCATGTCCCCCTTCACCACCACACCCCTTCAGTAGTGGGTCCTTGCCTCCATGTCCCCCTTCACCACCACGCCCCTTCAGTAGTGGGTCCTTGCCTCCATGCCCCCCTTCACCACCATGCCCCTTCAGTAGTGGGTCCTTGCCGTCATGCCCCCTTCACCACCACGCCCCTTCAGTAGTGGGTCCTTGCCGCCATGCTCCCCTTCACCACCACACCCCTTCAGTAGTGGGTCCTTGCCTCCATGCCCCCCTTCACCACCACGCCCCTTCAGTAGTGGGTCCTTGCCTCCATGCCCCCCTTCACCACCACGCCCCTTCAGTAGTGGGTCCTTGCCTCCATGCCCCCCTTCACTACCACACCCCTTCAGTAGTGGGTCCTTGCCGCCATGCCCCCCTTCACCACCACGCCCCTTCAGTAGTTGGTCCTTGCCTCCATGCCCCCCTTCACTACCACGCCCCTTCAGTAGTGGGTCCTTGCCTCCATGCCCCCCTTCACTACCACACCCCTTCAGTAGTGGGTCCTTGCCTCCATGTCCCCCTTCACCACCACGCCCCTTCAGTAGTGGGTCCTTGCCTCCATGCCCCCCTTCACTACCACACCCCTTCAGTAGTGGGTCCTTGCCTCCATGCCCCCCTTCACTACCACGCCCCTTCAGTAGTGGGTCCTTGCCTCCATGCCCCAACTTCACTACCACACCCCTTCAGTAGTGGGTCCTTGCCTCCATGTCCCCCTTCACCACCACGCCCCTTCAGTAGTGGGTCCTTGCCTCCATGCCCCCCTTCACCACCACGCCCCTTCAGTAGTGGGTCCTTGCCTCCATGCCCCCCTTCACCACCACGCCCCTTCAGTAGTGGGTCCTTGCCTCCATGCCCCCCTTCACCACCACGCCCCTTCAGTAGTGGGCCCTTGCCGCCATGTCCCCCTTCACCACCACACCCCTTCAGTAGTGGGTCCTTGCCTCCATGTCCCCCTTCACCACCACGCCCCTTCAGTAGTGGGTCCTTGCCTCCATGCCCCCCTTCACCACCACGCCCCTTCAGTAGTGGGTCCTTGCCGTCATGCCCCCCTTCACCACCACGCCCCTTCAGTAGTGGGTCCTTGCCGCCATGCCCCCCTTCACCACCACCTCTTCAGTAGTGGGTCCTTGCCTCCATGTCCCCCTTCACCACCACGCCCCTTCAGTAGTGGGTCCTTGCCGCCATGCCCCTCTTCACCACCACACCCCTTCAGTAGTGGGTCCTTGCCTCCATGCCCCCCTTCACTTCCTCAACCAAGATATTTCAAAATAATCCTGAATCAGACAGAAGAACAGATCGAAAAAATGCGAGACTATACGCGTGGTTTATAATTCCTGTAAAGAACTATATATACTACGTAACCTATGTAGGTGTTACGTTATCCTCTCCTATAAATCTAACCAAAATAGTAAACTTATCTCATCATCGTGTTAGTATTACATTGCATGGTTATCTATGGCGTGTGTACCGTAGTGACGACTGACGTACCGTACCACTGTTTGTTTACATGTTGCTACTTGCTTGCTTTTGAGTGAACCCGCGCGCCAAAACAGTAAACGCTCCCTGTGATACCCGCTAATTCAACAGTTGCAGCGTTGATTGAAGAGGATATAGTTGTCCATGGAGGCACAGGAGGTGGATAAAAGGGTAAGTGGTGGCTGTGTACATGTCAGGCGAAAGAAACGGTAAATAATCTTAAGTTTTGATGGTTTGAGGGTGTGTGTTTGTACGATGTTTTTCCCTTCCTAGTATTTCCTTCACCCCGCCACTTTAAGGAAGGCCACACATACACGTAATGGATAGTCGTGGGGAGGTGAGTGTCACGGGTTTAATGCATAATGGCACGGGGCGGGGGTATAGAAGTGGCATTGGTATTATTCCAGTTTGACACCGAATTGACTTTGGTGGACGAAACTTTTTTTGGATTCGAAACTTTTGTGGCATTTCAAGGGAAGACCAATATTTAGAACATGGCTGTATCTGGATTCAAGTATTTTTTTTGTACCTTTCTACTGTTTCTGTAGGTCAGAACGAGTGTGAAAGGGTAACAGGAAGGTTCGACGGAATGCGTTTTCGACGACACCGTCGAAACTTCCAACCTAGTGCATCGTCGAACCTTCCAAGTCATTTATTTACGGTGATACACAGGCAACAGGTGTGTTGCGAGGCCGTACAGGTGTGTAGTGACAGGTGTCGTGTGTGTGGTAAAGCGAGAGAGGCTAAGAGTGAGGTGTTAGCCCCCCAGTGTGTGTCAGAACTAAAGAGTGAACGCGCAGTTCTCGTCCACTATGACGGCGTCAGCCTCGTACCGCCGCGGCCATGGGTACGGCGCAGGCCACAGTGGTCCATAGAAGCTACTCTCGGGCACGCGGGTCTCGAACCTAGGATCAGCGCATCAAGGTATACCCTGGGTACGTCTCTGTAGTATTCAGCGGGAGACACTTAGCGAAAACACGTCAAAATATTTAATTTACCGGCATCAAACTATGATGTCATATATTTCAGGGAGAATATTACGCTGAAAGGCTAATATGGCGGCAATGTATTATCGTTCACCCTATAATTATCACTAATAATACTCTTAGTATCACTAATATGCCATAAATAAGGTATTTAAGGGTAAATTTCACCTTATTTCCCATTAAATAAGTCTATATATCTTGGGTAAACAACAAACATGGCCGCCCGGCGCCCAGCTGGTTCCTGAACGCTGATTGGCTGGGAGATGTAGCAAGGCCTCTGATTCGCTGTCAATGTAGCGAGGCCTCTGATTGGCTCCTGGGCTCGCCGCCATTTTGCAAGGTGCTAATTACGAATTTCAAAACGAATATCCACTTTTGTATTCGTGGACTGATATTGGATTGAATACCCTTGTTGAAAAGCCCAGCTTCTCGTATGATTTTCCATAATAAGTGTCCGTGTTTTAAGGCCTTCGTAAAAGAAATATGATTTAATCTTTTAGTAACACCATACATATTAGCGATATTTTGTTGATAATTCTTTTTTTACGCTAAATATAGGGGGATTTTTGTGTGTTTTAATATATTTCGATATTTCCGCATCGTTTTATGCACTAATCACGCGCCTGGTGACTGTATTTTGTTTATTTAATTTAGGGGGGTTTTGCTTACATTTTAACGCCAACCTTGTTCCTCCTTCTAAATGAATGGTGAGGTTATTTGTGTGTGATTAACTATGCCTACAGGCGCAGTGTGTTTGTGTGTGTTTATGTGACGTGTTTTTCACGTGTTTTCTCGAGGAATACATCTGACTCAGTGGTGTAATGGGTCAAATTATCGAAAAAACAAAACATATATTGCTCCGTGGTTTCAACACTAAACAAGGATCTGTTACTGTTTATAGGATACACACATCATATACTATTAGCCCATATTTTATCACGATTTATAGGGGCTTTGTTCAAAAGTAGATTTTTGTTGTGGTGAATTTTGTTTTTTTCTCGAGTTGGATGTCAAGATCAAGAGGAGCTCTGATCCAGCTCTTGATGACGTCATAGCGGCCATATTGGAAATATATTCTTATTCTTATATTCATACCTCAATTTACGGCTTCCCGTGCAATATTCAAGGCTATGTAAGGGGTAAGACAGTGTGGGGCTGTATTGCATGATATTACCCATTGACAAAGACAATATGTGCACGATAAATAGGTAAAACCTGGGTATTTCTGGCTTCACTTATCTTATTTCTCGTATTTTCTTATGCTTTTTACTTCAATTTACGGGCTCCCTTGCGATATTCAAGGCTATGTAAGGTGTAAGAAAGGGCGTCACTTCTCTTTGCATACATGGAGGTAATATTTACCCATACACCCGCCTTGAAGCATTCCTTTATAGTATTTAGTAGAATGTTGTAGGACACCTGTGATCGAATGATTCAATTTTGCCAACAATCCTCATTATGACGCCATGAATTATGTAAAACTCGTATATTTTCATTTTGCATAAGCCTATATTGACCATGACAACACTTAATTGTAGCTGGTTTGGTAGGGAATAATGGAAAATAAGTCAAGCCCAACACCCCGAGACCCAACATTCTGAGCTGCCCGGAAGTTCCCAGACGGCCACCAGATGGCAGATCCAGCTCAGTGTTCTTGTCTATTAAAACAATATCACCACCATCACAGATACCATTACCCCTCTCATTCACCACCACCACCACCCCTCCTCACCCATCACCACCACCACCCCTCCTCACGGTCCTCACCCATCACCACCACCACCACTACCATCACCCTCCTCATCCATCACCACCACCACCACCACTACCATCACCCTCCTAATCCATCACCACCACCACCACTACCATCACCCTCCTCATCCATCACCACCACTACGATCACCCTCCTAATCCATCACCACCACCACCACTACGATCACCCTCCTCATCCATCACCACCACTACCATCACCCTCCTCATCCACCACACAGATGACGTCTTTCGGGGTCTTCGCGCAGCCCAGCCTCAGTCTCCTGCCGGTGGAGGTGTTGGAGTTGATACTAGCTCAGTTGCCTTACAAGTTCCTCATCACCACCTGTGTGTGTGTGTGTCGCCAGTGGCATGAGGTCATCAAGAACCCAGCGGTGAGTAGGAGTTCATAAAGCAATGTTTTTGGTATTATTCCAGTTTGACACTTAAAATTGAACTGATTGTTCACTTTGGTGGAAGAAACAATTTTTTTCTGATGAGTTTTTGATGTGTTTTGAATTAATCTGCTAACTGTTTATGTCGCAAATCACTTTCTTTTTTCTAAGTTAGGTAAAGGTTAGGTTCAATTTGTTTTTCAATAATTTCTGTCGCAAATCACACACACACACACACAGATAATTGCGACAGGAACGGTTAGTAGATGAATTAAAAACCCATCAAAACTCATCAGAAAAAAAGTTTCGTCCACCAAAGTGAATTCGGTGTCAAACTGGAAATTTACCCTATTTTTCTTATAGGTATCACTTATTTTATTATCATTATGTTACACTATATTTTATTCTAGTATATTTTTATTTCATGTTTTCACTTATTTATTTATCTATGTGTACGTATTAAGGTTTTTATCAATGGTATTGTTATTTTTTTAATTTTTTTATATGTGTGTAATTGACCTGTTTCTGTTCACCTAGTTGTGATATATATACAGAAAATTAGATACAAGGTTCCTCTTCTCATATCTCATTTAGTCGACCTGAATCGATCTCCTTAACCCCTTGAGACCCAGAACGTAATTTCCATTGTAATTTGGGTACCATAAGACAATTTTTAGTGAATATAAGCAATATTTTATAGTTATGACCTGTTTAGTATCCTGTCCACTAGATAATTTTGTATATTCGGTTACCTTTCGTAATTTTATGACTCGACAATAGACGGTTTTTCGTAGCAAAGGAAAGATCGGGGTGTGAAGCGGTTAACATCTCCTCCAGTTTTTGCCGTGGAAGAAGCTTTACCATCGCTATAAGATGGCTCCTTCCACTCCCTCCTCGTCACTACTGCTATGCCAGGGTGGTGGTGGTGGTGGTGGTGCCGGTGAAGGTGGTGGTGAAGGTGGTGGTGGTGGTGACGACGATGGTGTTTTGACGGCACGACAGGTGGTGGCGCGTCTCTCGGTCCGTCATGGCACTGTCCATGATCTCAACACCTGTCTCGTTAGTATTATCAGGTAAGATAAGGTGTTATTTGTTATTGTTGTTATTATTATTTTCATTATCTATTGTTTTATTTTTGTACAGTAAAACCTCTCGTATTCGGACTTTGACATTATACGGACCTTTTTTTTTTTTTTTTTTTATAAAGGGGTCGGAATTTCCTAATTACTATACAGGAGAACCTCGTTTATCCGGCACCCTCGGGGGGGAGCGCATGCCGGATAACTCATTTTGCCGTTGTTTTGAGAGTTACTCTTAAGGAATCCCCCAAAATCCTTTTTTTTTTTTTTTTTTTTCTTCACATCACCAGAACTGGCCAGGGCACACACACAAACTGGGTAACACAAGGCCGCTTAGTTGCCAGTCCCTATAAAGAAGGACAGTCAGAGAATAAAATAAAAAGTGGGTGTGAGCCATTAGTTCGGGAGGTGTCTTGTTACTCTTCTTTGAAAAATTTAGTCATAGGAAAGTGGAAAAACAGAATCAGGAAGAGAGCTCCAGAGTTTATCAGTGGGAAAAAAAAAAAAAAAAAAAAAAAAAAAAAACGCTCGATCGATTAGTGCGTTGTTTGAGGCTGCCGTTTTTTAATTTGCCGTTAACGAGGTTCCTGTATATACACCTTTATTTTTTTTTTTTTTTTTAAATTTTTTTTTTTAAGGTTCGAAATTTCCTAACTACTATAAAATATTATTATACACCTAGATTTTTTTTTTTTTTTTTTTTTTTTTTTTTTCATACATATCTCCCCACATAAAATCCCCCCATTATTCGGATCCTTGCATTACTCGGACCACTCCTTGGCCCAATTAGTCCCAATATGAGAGGTTTTACTGTATTTTATTTTCATATTTTGTGTATTTATTTTCATTATTTTTTTGTCTTGATTTTTTTACTCAGCATTTTATTATTATTTTCTTATTGTTATTTTCATTATCTTTTGTCTTGATTGATTTTTCCAGCATTTTATATCATTGTTTCAGTTATTTTGTCTATGTTATATTGTTTATTGATAGTATGTATTGTTATTATTACTACAGGTTGAAGTTCCCAAACTCGGCAACCTCGGGACCAGCGCCGAGCTGAGTAATGGAATTTTCCGACTTTTAGAACGTTGATATATTAAGGGGAAAAAAAGCATGAAAATCACATGAAAAAAATCAGTCATCATCATGTCCCCTGATATTTTCATTGCATCATTACGACGCTGTCTGGGCCACTGCATTAATGCTTTGTCCAAATCTTCACTCTTCCCATGTCTCATGGTCTTACGTATGTCCATACCTTTCACCGTCTCGCTCCTGGCATAAAATTCACGTAACTTTGTTTTCTGTTTCTTGAGGTCATACACTGTAGATGACCCCACACCATATATTTCACACAAATTCCGCACTGAGGTTCCGCCATCCAACTTCTTCAAAAGGTCAATTTTCTCAGAAATAGTTAACACATTGTTCTTCCTTTTCTTTTCACTTCCCCCAGTAGGTGTTCCTGGACGTTTGGGAGCCATAATACCAATAACAGACCTGTAGAAGTACACAAAATAATAGTGTACACAACTCTACAGTCACAACACCACTGAACAATAACAACAAACAAATCGGCGGGAGAAACCAAGCGGCCTAGTGTGGTGGCACCTAGCGGCTGACCCGGCAACTACGTGCCGGGTTTTGGGTTTTGGGTGCTCTGCCGTGTTTTGGAAAATCCGGAATCATAGCCGAGTTTTGGGTGTTGCCGAGTCTTGGGATGCCGAGTTTGGGAACTTCAACCTGTATCATTTTATTATTGCTATTATTATTGTTGTTATTATTGCTATTTTTCTTTCATTATCATTTTTACACATAATTTTAACCTGTATCTTATATCATATTTTTATGGAATTATTTATCTATGTGTGGCAGGGTTTTTATGAATGGTATTATTATCATTATCATTATTATCAGCACTAATGAAACTCAATTTCTTTTCTGTATTTCACTTAATTGCCTCATATTTATTCACCTGTACGCGTATATTATGTTATCAATAGCATTAACTTATCTTACAATTTCACACCCATTTTTTCCTTACCCCTTCGCATCCTCATCATCTTTCTGTTTAACGTCAGATTTTCCCGTAATGTCTCATGAGTAGAGATCGGATAAAAATGTGTTATTTAGGGCATTTTAGTTTTTTTTATGTTATGTATTTTCACCAAAATATGTGATAGTAAAACTAAAATATGTGGTTTTGATCAGTGCTTTATTTCCGTGACAAATGCAGGAAAACAAAATCAGAAATGATACACCAGCAATCCTGCACCCAGGGGGGACAGGGGGGGATTCCCCCTGAAATATATTGACATTTCAAAACACTAGCCTTATATAATACTGAATGATCAGCAAGCCATAAGCTGAAATTAAGTACATATAGGTAAAAAAATGAAAAAATGGAAAGGAACATATGATTAACTTTTTGAATTAGCTAACGATTCCCCCCGAAAGGAAATTCTGGCTACAGACCTGTATGCAAAACATAGTACTATCAAATATATATAGCTCAGACTGCTGAACAATTGTAAAAGCAATACATGGGTATTATGGCACAGTATATGGACATTTCACATTTGCACATTACAGTACGTGTATTGACATGTTTTTCCATCGTCTATGTATTTATTTCTCTCATATATTTTTTTCATTGACATTTTCCCCTTGTTTTACAATACCATTGCTTTATAATACCCTTTCATAACACCTGTGGCACCTTCAGGGCAGTAGGGAGGACCCACAGTGTTCCCCAGGGCACCTCCCACAGCCTTCTGCAGGGACACCGCCTGTACCAGCTGGCCCGGGACACCCTCAACCACCTGGACGCCGCCTTGCTACCCCCCCCTCACTCCCTGTGGCACTTGGCCGCTACTATTGTGACGCGTAAGTGTTTGTCATTATTGTTATTATTATTATTATTATTATTATTATTATTTTTTTTTTTTTTGGAATTTGTTTATGGACTTTTATGTGTACGTGTGTGTCTGAAAAAAACACCCTACTTACTACCTACTACTAAGTGTTTGTTTGGGGCAGTTTATGCGTGTGTAAGGAATGGACTCGGTCGTCAGGTAGTCAGTGCGGAGTCAAGAGGGAGCTTTAAAAGGAGGCTGGATAAATTCATGGATGGGGATGAAAGGTGGATGTAGGTAGTGTTAAGTAACAGGAACTACCACGTGTAGGTCTCACAGCCTCTTGTAGCTTCCTTATTTTCTTATGTTCTTATGAAAAAAACCTCCTACTTATACAGCACAGGTGTTCATGTATGCTTTTCTATGTACTTTGATACTATGTCCCCTAATGTGCTTGTACTTTGTTCTTGTTTTTTGTTTTTGCTCTAGTACTTAAGTTTACTCCCTGACTTGTTGTTATTCTTTGGCTTATTGTCTGTATGCCCAGGGTCGAGAATAAGATTATATTACAGTAAAAAACCTCCATATTCGGACAAAAAATTTGGGCCAGATGTAGGTAGTATGCAAGGATCCAAATAATGGGGGAATTGCTAAAAAAAAAAAAAAAAAAAAAATTAGGTGTATATTATAGGTAGCTATTATAGGTAGGAAATTTCGACCTCTAAAAAAAAAATAAAAAAAAAAAAATAATAATAATCTAGACTTATTAGCTAGGTTACTTCGACCCCTAAAAAAAAATAAAAAAAAAAAAATAATAATTCTAGTTGATAGCTAGGAAATTTCGACCCCTAAAAATAAAAAAATAAAAATAAAAAAAAGTCCGAATAATGTCAAAGTCCGAATACGACAGGTTTTACTGTATTATTATTATTATTATTATTATTATTATTATTATTATTATTATTATTATTATTATTATACGAACGAGGAAAGGTTAAAGTGTATAAAAAGAAAGGTATTTATTTGGGTATCAATATCTATTCCTATGTTATGTTACCATCTATTTATTGGAGATGGAATTAATAGAAAAAAGACCCAGTTAACTGATCCAGCAATAATGAACTGGATGAAACCTGTCACTACAATATGCCACCCCCATACCAATACCTATCCATTAACCTCTTCACACCCAGAACGTAATTTCCATTGTAATTTGTGTACCATTTGACGATTTTTAGTGACTATAAGCAATATTTTATAGCTATGACCTGTTTAGTATCCTTGTCCACTAACTCATTTGGTATATTCAGTGACTTTTCGTTATTATATGGCTCAACAACAGACAATTTTTTATAGCAAAGGAAAGATCTGGGCGTGAAGGGATCTGGGCGTGAACCTATCCCTTGACCTCTTCACACCCAGATCAAATATTAAGTAATCTATATACTTAGTCTCCTTTTAATGCAAAACATTTATTCCAACTGTAGGCCGTAACATTTCAAATAAACGCTGCAGAACGCAAAACACGGTCTAAGTCCAGCTCACGTTCCTCTATTATATATATATAGCGTGGATTTATGCGGGGCGGGGCGGGGCAGGCTCAGAGTGGTTTATCGTACAGAAAAGCCACTTACGGTCGAGATTCAAGAAATTTCACTGAAGACAAAGTTGTAGAGGGCCACAAGCTCTATCGGAAGTGTCGCCTCAACATATCATTCAGACCTCCACTAAGTCCGCCAGACGCCACGAAGCTCACCTGAAAACCACTATAATTCACTTTAAACTCACAGTCAAGCCACTTAAGTTCGAGATTCGATAAATTTTACTGAGGACAAAGTTGTAGAGCCATCCGGAACCATCTCTGTCCTCCTTTGCATTAACTTGAAAGAGATGAAAGCAATTGAGAAAAGCTTCACTAGATAATTTTCTTGTTAAATTATTATTATTCACATTTAATAGGCATTTTCTGAAGGAGGGGTATAGCAATCTTAATGTAGAGGTTTTAGATAAGTGAAACCAACTACTGTATTGATAGTATAAGTACCGAAGTGAATGATTTGGGACTGTATCATCATCTGCTATGTAACCCCTTCACGCCCAGATCTTTCCTTTGCTATGAAAAATTGTTTGTTGTCGAGCCATAAAATTACGAAAAGTAACTGAATATACCAAATAAGCTCGTGGACAAGGATACTAAACAGGTCATAGCTATAAAAACATTGCTTATAGTCACTAAAAAACGTCTAATGGTACCCAAATTACAATGGAAATTACGTTCTGGGTCTCAAGGGGTTAACACGTAAGGCTAAAAGATTAAAAAGTATGAAAAAAACATTACTCTGGGTGTCAATATCTGTTATAGGGAGGAGATCTTTTATTTGCTTTAGTACTTAGGTTTATTTACTCCTGTTTGTATAAGTCTGGGGTTTTTTACTGTCTTATGATGAAATTTTTATTATTATTATTATTATTATTATTATTATTATTATTATTATTATTATTATTATTATTATTGCAGTGTCTGATGCGTGTGGGACATTTATTTACAGTACATTTTTTTATTTATTTAGTACACAAACACCTCTTTTCTTTCCCTTCTCATTGCCTTG
This sequence comes from Chionoecetes opilio, assembly GCA_016584305.1. NCBI lineage: Eukaryota > Metazoa > Arthropoda > Malacostraca > Decapoda > Majidae > Chionoecetes > Chionoecetes opilio. The sequence goes on along the minus strand of JACEEZ010006337.1, from coordinate 338,723 downwards.
TTTCCTTCTACTCCCTACTACTTAACCCCTTCACGCCCAGATCTTTACTTTGCTATATGAAATCGTCTGTTATCAGCCATAAAACTACGAAAAAATCACTAAATAAACCAAATTAGCTAATGGACAAGGATACTAAACAGGTTGTAGCTATAAAATATTGCTTATAGTCACTAAAAATCATCTAATGGTACCCAAATTACAATGGAAATTACGCTCTGGGTCTCAAGTTGTTACTCCTGTTTGTATAATTATGTATTTTATTAGTATTATTTTTCTACTGTGTCTTTGGGTGAACATTTTATTATTATTATTATTATTATTATTATTATTATTATTATTATTATTATTATTATATTATTATTATTATTATTATTCCCCAGTGAGTCATGACGTGTGGGACATCCATGCGGTGATCCTGCTGCTGCTGCGTTCGGGCTCCTTCTTCACCCCCTGCGTGGTGGTGGAGGGGTTCTACTCCATGGCTCTCCTCCTCCTACACTCCACCTCACACTCCATTGGTCTACCCTTGAGGTGGGTCACAAGTGGCGGGTCACATTATATTTATATATAATTTTTTGGGGGGGTCACAGTTCACACGAGTCTGTTGACATTTTATTTATCCATTTATGTATTACTAGCCGCAAAGCCGCCCTCCGGGCGGACTTTTTGGCTAGCTCCTGCGGAGGGCTATTGGTGGGCCTTTGGCCCACCACCTGTGTTTGGTGGGCCGAAGGCCCACCAAACATGGACTCTCCAGATAGCCCCTTCTAACTTTCCTGAAATCATGGATGTAGAAATGTATGTATTCCCCCCACCCATTCACTCACCCATTACCCATCACCCCCCACCCATTCACTCACCCATTACCCATCACCCCCCACCCATTCACTCACCCATTACCCATCCCCCCCCCACCCATTCACTCACCCATTACCCATCACCCCCCACCCATTCACTCACCCATTACCCATCACCCCCCACCCATTCACTCACCCATTACCCATCACCCCCCACCCATTCACTCACCCATTACCCATCACCCCCCACCCATTCACTCACCCATTACCCATCACCCCCCACCCATTCACTCACCCATTACCCATCACCACACACCCATTCACTCACCCATTACCCATCACCCCCCACCTATTCCCTCACCCATCACCCATCACCCCCACCCATTCAGTCACCCATCACCCCACACCCATTACCCATCACCCCACCCATTCACTCACCCATTACCCATCACCCTACATCAAGGTTTCCTCAATTCTCGCAACCCACTTTTTTTCACAATTCTCGCTAATAGGCTGCTAAAAAAAAGAAAAAAAAAAAGTGATCGGATCATCTCATAAGTGGGCTTATGACCTTCCCCTGGTCAACCTGATTCCAAAAATGTGCCATATGAGGTGTTTGCGCCACGGGGGGCGGAACCTATACCACACACACACACACACAGACAGACAGACAGACACACTTTCGCTTATATTATTATAGATTATTGTTCAAATTTTATTTATCTATATGTTTTATTATATTTTTGGGTCACACGAGTCGGGTCACATTTGATTTATCTATATTTCTTTATTTTTTTGGGTCACACGAGTCGGGTCACATTTTATTTATCGATCTTTATTTTTTTGGGTCACGAGTCGGGTCACATTTCATTTATCTATTTTTTTTTTTTTTGGGTCACACGAGTCGGGTCACATTTTATTTATCTATATTTTTTAATTTTTTTGGGTCACAAGTCTGTTCACATTTCATTTATCTATATATTTTTTTTTTTTGGGTCACACGAGTCGGGTCACATTTGATTGATCTATATTTCTTTATTTTTTGGGGTCACGAATCGGGTCACATTTTATTGATCTATATATATATTTTTTTGGTCATACGAGTCGGGTCACATTTTATTTATCTATTTCTTTATTTTTTGGGGTCACACAAGTCGGGTCACATTCTATTTATCTATTTCTTTATTTTTTTGGGTCACACGAGTCGGGTCACATTTTATTTATCTATATTTCTTTATTTTTTTGGGTCACGAGTCTGTTCACATTTCATTTATCTACATTTCTTTATTTTTTTGGGTCACACGAGTTGGGTCATATTTCATTTTATCTATATTTCTTTATTTTTTTGGGTCACACGAGTCGGGTCACATTTTATTTATCTATATTTCTTTATTTTTTTGGGTCACGAGTCTGTTCACATTTCATTTATCTACATTTCTTTATTTTTTTGGGTCACACGAGTTGGGTCATATTTCATTTTATCTATATTTCTTAATTTTTTTGGGTCACACGAGTCGGGTCACATTTTATTTATCTATATTTCTTTATTTTTTTGGGTCACGAGTCTGTTCACATTTCATTTATCTACATTTCTTTATTTTTTTGGGTCACACGAGTCGGGTCACATTTTATTTATCTATTTCTTTATTTTTTTGGGTCATACGAGTCGGGTCACATTTTATTTATCTATATTTCTTAATTTTTTTGGGTCACACGAGTCTGTTCACATTTGATTTATCTATATTTCTTTATTTTATTGGGTCACGTTCACATTTGATTTATCTATTTTATTTTTTTGGGTCACACGAGTCGGGTCACATTTTATTAATCTATCTATTTCTATCATCTTCCACCTCGTCCTCCTCCTTACAGATACCACTACCAGCTGTTCTATGCCCTCTACCTCTATGAGAACGACTGGGGGGCCTTGCCGGGGGGGGCACTGCAGGCCAAGAGGGAGACACACGCAGGCCAGCAGTCCATGGAGAGGTTTGTGCAGCTGAAGTCCTCCGTCCAGTACACTCACGAGCAGCTGCGTATCATCAGTCACCCTCTGCAGTCAGATCACGTACGTTGGGCTTTTGTTTTGGCAGTACAGTAAAAGTTTTTGTTTATGTTATTGTTATTTTGTTTTTATTTGGTAATGAGGAAGGTTGGAAGGAGGGTAGGTAGGTAGGTAGGTAGGTAGGTAGGAAGGAAGGATGGAAGGAAGGTAGGAAGGAAGGAAGGAAGGAAGGAAGGAAGGAAGAAGGAAGGAAGGAAGGAAGGAGAGTAGGAAGGAGGAAGGATGGAAGGAAGGAAGAGGAAGGAAGGAAGGAAGGAAGGAAGGAAGGAAGGAAGGAGGAAGGAAGGAAGGAAGGAAGGAAGGAAGGAAGGAAGGAAGGAAGGAAGGAAGAAGGAAGGAAGGAAGGAGGAAGGAAGGAAGGAGGAAGGAAGGAAGGAAGGAAGGAAGGAGAGAAAGGAAGGAAGAAGGAAGGAAGGAAGGATGGATGGATGGATGGATGGATGGATGGATGGATGGAGAGTGGATGGATGGATGGATGGATGGATGGATGGATGGATGGATGGATGGATGGAAGGAAGGAAGGAAGGAAGGAAGGACGGAAGCCTAGAAAGGAAGGAAAGAAGGCAGGCAGACAGTTACATAGGCAGGAAAGCAGGAAAGCAGACAGACAGACAGACAGGCAGGCAGACAGTTACATAGGCAGGTATGGAAGTACAAAGTTCATTAGGATTAAAACAACAAAGACTTATAACACGGGTATTCGTGTAAAGACTAATCCACCCAGCGTTCCATCCAGGTTGTGAAGATTGTTGCGTTCGCCGGCACGGGCAAGACCACCACACTGCTGCAGCTGTGTAAGCGGCGACCCGACCAGCGGTTCCTGCTGGTGGTGTACAACAAGTCTGTGCAGGAACACTGTGTGAGGACCTTCCCCAACAACACCAAGGTCAAGACAGCACACGCCATGGCCTATGCTTCTGTGGGCAGGAGGTGAAGGTGGAGGGAATGGTGGATTAAAGTCTATTTTTTTTAGCAAGGCGAAAATTCCATTCAATCTTAAGGTTTCATGCTTAAAATGATGCCTGTGTCTACCTGATACTATGGTTAACTATGATAAAATGCAGATGAAATTTAGAAGAAGCGTAGTATTCCCTTCTCCTGGCATTAAATATCAGTCAGGAAGCAGCAAGGGGGCAGGATTTTTTGCCTCAATAAATAACATAGACTATAGTGGAAGGGTTGAGTGTGTGGCTGGTTGATGAATTGATAGAGTGGTTGAGTGATTGTTTGGTGGTTGAATGATTGGTTGAGTGAGTGAGTGGTTGAGTGAGTGAGTGGTTGGGTGTTGAGTTGGTTGGTTGGTTGAGTGTGTGGTTAGGTGATGAATTGATTGGTTGTGTAATCGGTTGTTTGAATTGATTGATTGGTTGGGTGAGTGGTTGGTTGTTAAATTGATTGGTTGGTTGTTTAATTGATTGGTTGGTTGTTTAATTGATAGATTGGTTGTGTAATCGATTGACAGACTGACTGATTGGTTGCAAATTTGGTTGATGGATAAATGAATTGTTTGGTTGAATAATTACTTGAGGATCATTTACTGTTTTTCCTTCCTTCCTTCCTTCCTTCCTTTCTTTTTTTCTTCTTTCTTTCACGGATTTGAGCATGTAACCCGTCCACAACACTATAGTCCGCCACAGCACTAATGTCGCCAGGTGTCATACATATATTAGGAATGTTAGCATCCTTATATATGTATGGCGACTGGCGACATTAGTGCAGTGGCGACTATTGTGTTATTGACGGTAGTATGCGTGTGTGTGTAGATATAAGAATAGTAGAAATAGTAGTAATAGTAGTAATAATAATAACTAATACTATTATGTTGTATTTATTAGGCAGGTTTATTTTTGCTTTATTTACTTCAGAAAATTTGGTGGGGATAGGTAATATATTTTCTTGTATTTCAGGTTCCAGGCTGTTCACAAGTTTTCCATGAACATCACAGCCAGCAGTTTGAACGAATTCCTGCCCAATAGACAAGGAGTTGGCAATAAGTAACTATAAACTCTATTCATGTTCATATTTGTCTTTTTTCCCAGCCATTTCTTTTCGTATTCATAAATTGTCTTTTTTTTCTTTCTTTTTTTCTTTTCTTTTCTTTCTTCTTTTTTACCTTTTTTTCTTTTCTTTCTTTTTTTTCCTTTTTTTTATTTTCTTTCTTCTTTTTCACCTTTTTTTCTTCTTTTCTTCTTTTTTTTCCTTTTTTTCTTTTCTTTCTTTTTTTACCCTTTTTTTCTTATTCTTTTTTACCTTTTTTTTTCTTTCTTTTTTTTCCCTTTTTTTTTCCCTTTCTTTTCTTTCTTTTTTTTACCTTTTTTTTCTTCTTTTTTTCTTTCTTCTTTTTTACCTTTTTTCTTTTCTTTCCGTTTTTTTCCTTTTTTCTTTTCTTTATTTTTTTTACCTTTTTTTTTCTTTGATATATTTTTTTTTCTCATATTTTTCCTAGTTTTTTTTTTTTACTTATCTGTTTATTTCGTCTGTTTTTTGCGGTGAGCCTTTTATTTTGTATTTGTTTTGTTTGTTTGTTTGTTTGTTCTGTTTTTCTTCTCATGTTGACCCATCACATTCTTTTGACTATTATTGCTAGCTTTTTCTTGTAATGTTTTTTCCCTTTTTATTCATATATCATCTTTTTTTTTTCTTTTTTTTTTTCTTTCTTATTTTTGTTACTATTCTAATATTTCCTGTTTTTTCCCAATGTTGTTTTTCTGCTTTCTCCTATCCCCTCCATTCATCATCCTATTACAGGTTGAAGTTCCCAAACTCGGCAACCTCGGGACCAGCGCCGAGCCGAGTAATGGAATTTTCCGACTTTTAGAATGTAGATATATTAAGGGGGGAAAAAGCATGAAAATGACATGAAAAAAATTAAGGTAGTTAGATAATCCCTCCCTACCCCGAAACTAGGTCACTGAGTCCATTATAATGTGGTGAGGGTGACAAAATTATTCTAAAAAGAGGATTGTATACTTCAATATGTAGGAAAAAAGCTATATTTCACCGATAAGAAACCAAGCGGCCTAGTGTGGTGGCACCCAGCGGCCGACCCGGCAACTACGCGCCGGGTTTTGGGTGTTCTGCCGTGTTTTGGAAAATCCGAAACCATAGCCGAGTTTTGGGTGTTGCCGAGTCTTGGGATGCCGAGTTTGGGAACTTCAACCTGTACTCCCATCCCTTCTCTTCATCTGCCACAATGACCACGTCTTCCCCTCACCACAGGCTTTATTTACAGTATTTAACGGCTTATATGACGCACTTTTTCCCCTAAAGAATACCCTGAAAAATACTCATGCATTACTCAATACTCAAGAGGAATGTTGTAGGAGGTTAGCTTAGGTAGCTATTCAATTCAGCCTCTTATATGATGTAATCTCAGTACTTACCTGTTACAAGTATTTTGAATACCATAAGACATTCAAATCAACTAATCTGTCTTCAAGCTGTGATGTTTATTTACTACGGTACTGGCGGGAGCCATTCCGCTTCGGCATCGCCGCCTCAACCATTGTCTGCTAGTGTTGGTGTATCATTTACCACCAGGCTGTCACAGTGTCACATGTATCACAAGCTCTCTTCAGTCCTGGAAATTATAACATACAAGCTAGAAGTTGTACGATACGCCAAAGAACATGGGAACAGAGCAGCAGAAAGACAATTCGGACCACAGCCTACCGAGAAAATCTGTAGATAGGAAATTTTGTTGTTCTTTTTTCTTCTTAGAAATTTCCTCCAAAAATCAGGGTCGTCTTCCAAGAGGCAGCGTCTTATAAGTCGTAAAATAGGATATTTACTATTATCTGGTTCAACTCGCAATACATTCCATTTACCACCTTAGCCACACACTTACTCCTGGCAGGCAGTCCTCACACCTCTCTCTCTCTCTCCTTTCAACAGGTTCCGTCGCGTTGCCTTAGCCAAGAACACACTGGAGAGGTACCTGAACTCCGCCGACGAGCACCTCAGCCTGCAACACGTGCCCACAGTCGACAAGCTGAGAGAGGCGCTAGATGATGACTACCGGCTTCAGGTTAGACTCTCGGCTCTGGGACAAGGATGGGAGGAAGGAATTTAACGGATTCAAACTGGAAAGGCGTAGATTTAAAAAGGAAATAGGGAAAAACTGGTTCACAAATTGGGTGGTGAATGATTAAAATGAACTCAGTCGTCAGGTGGTCAGTGTGGAGTCAATAGGGAGCTTTAAAAGGAGGCTAGATAATTTCATGGATGGGGATGAAAGGAGGATGTAGGTAGTGTTAAGTAACAGGAACTACCACGTGTAGGTCTCTTGTAGGTCTCTCTTGTAGCTTCCTTATGTTCTAAGAGTTCTAATGGATTGGTTGTTATCTTGTCTGGGTGATGATATATTGGAGTGGAGGGTGAGGTGGTTTGGGGATATGAAGAGGAGAGAAGGTGGTGAGGCATTAGGGAGAGCTGTTAGAGTGTAAGTGCCAGGTGAGAGTAAGGAGATTTAGGTGGTTTGGGCACGTGAAGAGGAGAGAAGGTGGTGAGGCATTAGGGAGAGCTGTTAGAGTGTAAGTGCCAGGTGAGAGTAAGGAGATTGAGGTGGTTTGGGCACGTGAAGAGGAGAGAAGGTGGTGAGGCATTGGGGAGAGCTATTGGAGTGGAAGTGCCAGGTGAGAGTAAGGCGATTGAGGTGGTTTGGGCACGTGAAGAGGAGAGAAGGTGGTGAGGCATTGGGGAGAGCTGTTGGAGTGGAAGTGCCAGGTGAGAGTAAGGCGATTGAGGTGGTTTGGGCACGTGAAGAGGAGAGAAGGTGGTGAGGCATTGGGGAGAGCTGTTGGAGTGGAAGTGCCAGGTGAGAGTAAGGCGATTGAGGTGGTTTGGGCACGTGAAGAGGAGAGAAGGTGGTGAGGCATTGGGGAGAGCTGTTGGAGTGGAAGTGCCAGGTGAGAGTAAGGAGATTGAGGTGGTTTGGGCACGTGAAGAGAGAGAAGGTGGTGAGGCATTGGGAGAGCTGTTGGAGTGGAAGTGCCAGGTGAGAGTAAGGCGATTGAGGTGGTTTGGGCACGTGAAGAGGAGAGAAGGTGGTGAGGCATTGGGGAGAGCTGTTGGAGTGGAAGTGCCAGGTGAGAGTAAGAACACAAATATAGAAAGTAGAAATGAGAAAATGATGAGTGAAGTGAACGAGTGAGTGAGTGATGAATAAATGAGTGAAGGGATGAGTGACGTGTCTTGACTCACACACACACCACACAGGTAGATTGAATGAGTGAGTGAGTGAGTGAGTGAATGAAGGTCTTGACTTGTTTACTCACACACAGGTTATCTTACCGGACGCCGAGGCAATCTGGGATGAGATGAAGCGCTGTTCCCCCACTCAGGCACTTCCCATGACACAGGTGAGAGGAAGTAGCATAATATATAAATAAACATACGTATATACTTTCTCCTCCCTCATCCTCTCCCATCATCCCCTCACTCAACACACAACACACCCCACCACCCCAACACACACCACCACCCCAACACACACCACACACACCCCAACACACCCCACACTCCCCCCCCCCCAACACCCCACCACACACCACACTCACACCCACCACCCCCAACACACACACTCCTAAACACCACATCCCCGCCACCCTCAAACACCCCCTCCCCCCCCAACACCCCCCCACCCCACCACCCCCAACAACCCCCCACCCCACCACCCCCAAACACACCCCACCCACCACCCCACCCCACCCCACCCCCCACCCCACCCCACCATCCCCAACACCCCCACCCTAACACACACCACACCCCACCACACACCCCACCCCACCACACACCACACACCACCGCCCAACACACACCACACTCCTAACACACACCACACCCCACCACCCTCAACACACACCACTCTCAACACCCCCCCCCCAACACACACCACACCCCACCACCCCCAACACACCACACCCCACACACACAGCATAATATCTCAAGTTCTCAACACACACAGCATAATATCTCAACACTCTCTCATATGTTGTCTCATGCTTTTATATATGTCTCTCATGTCTCTCATAACATATCCCGCACCCCCAGGAGGGCCAACTGAAGCTATGGCAGCTGAGTAGGCCTATGCTGGCAGGCTATGATGTGGTGATGGTGGACGAGGGGCAAGACATGAACCCCGCCATGCTGGACGTGTTTCTGCGACAGTCCTGTGCCAAGGTGAGAGTGTGTGTGGGTGGGTGGGTGTGTTGTTGGGTGGGTGGGTGTGGTGTTGGGTGTGTGTGGGTGGGTGTGGGTGTGTTGTTGGGTGTGTGCGGGTGTGTTGTTGGGTATGTGCGGGTGTGTGAAGGGTTAAGGGTGATGGGGGGGGGGTTGAAGGTGGTGTTGGGGGGGGGGTTTAGGGAGGCGATGGTGTGTAGTTCAAGGTGGCAGTGGTTTTCTATTCATACATGACGAGCCAATGTGAGTGAGTTAGGGAGAGAAGAAAGGATACAGAGGAATGAGTGAGTGAGTGAGTGAGTGAGTGAGTTATTTGAGTATGTGTGAGTGAGTGAGTGAGTTATTTGAGTATGTGTGAGGGAGAGGAGTGAGTGAGTGACAGGAAGCTTTTTTATGAGAAGGAGT
>JACEEZ010006337.1:314276-324276 GCA_016584305.1 Chionoecetes opilio | reverse complement strand
GCATTACCACGATAACATTACCCATCCTTGCCTCATGGTACCTGGTACTCTCGTCTACCCAAATTCTCGTCCCTACACAAATCGGGAAAACTCGCCGACGGTAATGGTTAGGTAAGGTTACCTAAGGTTACCTAAGCTGTGGTAAATGTGGTATAATTCCAGGGCTGTGATTAGGTAGATTGGCAATGTTGTTACCAGGTTGGCTTATATATAGCGTCTCGTCTACCAAAATTCTCGTCCCTACACAAATCGGGAAAACTCGCCGACGGTAATGGTTAGGTTAGGTTGCCGTTAGGTTAGGTAAAGGTCAGTTAGGTTAGGTATTCATAATCACAGGTAAAAGCTTATTAGTTATACATACATACTCCACTCCATACACACTCTTTAACCCTTCAATACATCCCACATTCCCTCCCAGTCTACTCTGTCATATGCTTTGGTATTAGTCCAGATGAACACCGAACTCACTTTGGTGGACGAAACTATTTTTTTCTGGTGTGTTTTTATGTGTTTTGTCATAAAAAACACATAAAATTATGATAATACTATCATAACCATGAATATGTACAACCTACAAAGAGAAGACTACGACTATGAAAATTTTTTGAGTTGTTTTGGGCGAAATTGATATTCCAGGTGCTATATTTCCGTGCTCTGTATTCGCTGATCTGAAGACCTGAGGTGATGGTTGATGTGCAGAGGCTTCTAAACCAAGAAAACAGTCACAGCAGAGTCTCATTAAGAAGTAAGCAAGTGGTAGGGACACATTACGTACCTACCACTTGCTTACCTCTTGACGAGGCTCTGTTGTGACTCTGTTTTCTTGGTTTAGAAGCCTCTGCACATCAGCCATTACCTCAGGTCTTCTCTATAGTGTTGTCAGCGAGAACAGAGCACAGAAATATAGCACCTGGAATATCAATTTCACGCAAAATAACTAGAAATTCTTCCATCGCCGTAGTTTTCCCTTCGTAGGTCCACCCGCGGCGACCCCGACTTATCCCCACAATGCACCGATGTAAACAAACCGTGACGTAGTTATGGGTAGGGTCCATTTTGATAGTGAATAATTATATTTTTTTCCTGAATTTTTTTTCATTCATATTTTTAGTTTTTGTTTTTTCACCAGATTCTGATGGTGTATGACTTTTTTTTTCAAGAATTTTGCTTTCCTTGCTATTTTCGGTTTCGATTTTGATACAGTGAGTAATTAGGTCACTTTTTTTCCTGATATTCTTTTTCCTTCATATTTTTAGTTTTTTTGGTTTTTATACCCCAGATTCTGAGGGTGTATTATTTCCATCTTCAGGTCCATTGCTTCTGTACATGTATCGGCCCAATCTATTTTATCAATCACCTCTTATTCTTTTTTTTACATTAAGTTCTTGATCTTCCTCACTCACTCACTCACTCACTCACTCACTCACTCACTCACTCACTCACTCACTCACTCACTCACTCACTCACTCACTCACTCACTCACTCACTCGCATTCCATTATTCGCACTTTTATCACAAGTTTCCATTTTTCTCATATACTGACCCTCCATCTAACTCCATTAAAAGAACCGAAAAAGAACCAACCTCCACCTACTCCAAAACATTTGCAAAAAAAAAAAAAAAAGACCCTTCACCTACTCCAAAACATTTGAAAAAAAAAAAAAAAAAAAACCCAACCCTCCACCTACTCCAAAACATTTGAAAACCCCCCCCCCCCCCTAAAAACGACCTTCCACCTACTCCCAAAACATTTGCAAAAAAAAAAAAAAAAAAGCTACACACTACATGAAGCGGTTGTCTCTCTCTTCTAGGCCGACACTGGTGAGCGCTCTGCAGCCCTACCAGGACTATGACTATTCCCGCACTGCCCGGCTCATGCTGATGTGTGGCCGCCTTCCTCCACAACCCACCACAGACTAAGCCACAGCCCACCACAGACTAAGCCACAGCCCACCACAGACTAGGCCACAGACACACAGCCCACCACAGACTAAGACACAGACACACAGCCCACCACAGACTAAGACACACACAGCCCACCACAGACTAAGACACAGACACACAGCCCACCACAGACTAAGACACACACAGCCCACCACAGACTAAGACACAGACACACAGCCCACCACAGACTAAGACACACACAGCCCACCACAGACTAAGACACAGACACACAGCCCACCACAGACTAAGACACAGACACACAGCCCACCACAGACTAAGACACACACAGCCCACCACAGACTAAGACACAGACAAACAGCCCACCACAGACTAAGACACAGACACAGCCCACCACAGACTAAGCAGGGCCTGTGTGTGTGTGGGTGTGTTGCAAGTGCCTCTTAACAGGAACAGGGAAAGTCAAGGTTAGAATTTTTTAGAATCTGTCATCTTTCTACACTGTTGTTTCTCTTCCATAATATTCTGTACCATTTTTTTTGTTTATACATAGTCAGATTTTCCCAGGATGTCTTAGGAGTATTTAACAATTTTCATTCATTTAGCGATTATTTTATCCCCTGGGAAACATAAATAATAATAATAATAAACCTAAATTCCCCAGATAGCCTTACATTTTATCAGTGGTGGGCAGCGATAAATTTTGCGATAAAGCGATAACGATAAAGCGATAAATTTTTCCGCTAAGTCCTATAACGATAAAGCGATAAATTTCCAAAATACCTTAAAGCGATAAGCGATAAATCCTGCGATAAATCCAAAAATACTCTATTTTTGCTACTTATGCATTTAAAAACCTCTTTTTTACACTTAAAACACCATATATTACTTAATAAAAGTGATGGTGGGAATGTCCACAGATCCCGAACTCTCGGAAATGTTCCGCTCCCTTTCCTGAGTCACATCACTGCTGCTGGCCTCCACGCGGAAAAAGTCCTCCACTGTCCTCTTGCCTGACATCTTGACACTCACTAATCACTAAATTCACTATTCTCGAACAATGAAGCGCGCCCGCCGCGACACTAATTAATAACGCAATATAAAACGCAAAAACCTAAACGATTTCCTGAAAAGGAAAAGTTAAAACACAAAATCACGCGACGTTCGTACGAACGTACGCGTTGAGGCACGCGCGAGGCGCACCTCAAAACGCAAAAAATATATAAAACTAATATAAATTAATTAGATATTTAGTTAAGATAGCAATATACAATAAGAATTAAGTATATATAAGTTATAACACACAAAGAAGCTTTGGATCGCTGGTAGCACAATGAAACACAGAGCTGAGATCAGATGCGTCCAGTTTGGGGGGCTATTCAAAGAAACTGACAACAGAAGCGCGGGCCGCCAGGCGCCTGGCCGCATCTGTTTGCCGCGTAACAATGAGCCTGTAACCTCCCGCCGTAACGGTTTTTCGTCTTCTACTTTATCGCTGGATTTATCGCGGGAAATTTGAAAGCGATAAATATAAGCGATAAGTTTTTCCGGTCTTGCGATAAACGATAAGCGGTAAATTTTCGGTTAAAGCGATATTATCGCTTTATCGCATTATCGCTTTACTTATCGCAACGCCCACGACTGCATTTTATCATATACGAAAGTCGTTAGTATTAACTTTTTGTATACCAGACATCTTAGTGATTCTTGCGATGATCTTTCTCATCTGTACTAAGTTTTCAAGCATTTAAGCATAAGTTGTACATTCTAAGTTTTCATTACTATTTTATGTGTAGGCTGGACGCAAATATGTCATTGAAGTACTAGAAGATTTATGACATTCTAGATATTGGCTGAAGGGCTGTTGAGAGAGAGAGAGAGAGAGAGAGAGAGGGGAGAGAGAGAGAGAGAGAGAGAGAGAGAGAGAGAGAGAGAGAGAGAGAGAGAGAGAGAGAGAGAGAGAGAGACTACCTGAGACCAACCCATGAAATAGGCTAGAAGATTGCTTATCGATATGTAAGGCAGTCACATAAATACAATATAGCTAGTAAAATAGATAGCTAGAAAAATAGATAGAAGACTGATAGATTGGCAGACAGTAGGATAGGGGCAAGGAGAGAGAGAGAGAGAGAGAGAGAGAGAGAGAGAGAGAGAGAGAGAGAGAGAGAGAGAGAGAGAGAGAGAGAGAGAGAGGACGAGAGAAAGAGCCTTGAAAGAGAAGGAGAAGCTAACCTGTGAAGAAACCATGAAATAGGTATAACTAGTGACGATAGTAACAGAGTGCATAGAGTAAATAGTGACTAGCAGTAAAATAGAGTGACTAGAGTAACATAGTGAGAGTAAAGAAGAGTGAATAGAGTTGACAAGTGACAGTAGGAAAGCATAGGAGTACAGAGTTAACATAGTGAGATAGAGTAAGACATGAGAGATGACTAGAACATAGTGCATAGAGTAAAAAGGACAGAGAGCTAGACAAGTGAAGAGTAACGATAGAGTGAGAGCATAGTTTAAATAGGAAGAGAGAATGAGGACACTGTACAGTGAAAGTAACAGTACATGCTTTTATGACATAGAGTAAACATAGTGACATAGTTTTAACATAGTGACATAGAGTAAACAGAGTGACATACAGCTTTAACATAGTGACAGAGTAAACATAGAGTGACATAGTTTTAACATAGTGACATAGAGCTTTAACATAGTGACATAGAGTAAACATAGAGTGACATAGTTTTAACATAGTGACATAGAGTAAACATAGTGACATAGAGTTTTAACATAGTGACATAGAGTAAACATAGTGACATAGAGTTTTAACATAGTGACATAGAGTAAACATAGAGTGACATAGAGTTTTAACATAGTGACATAGAGTAAACATAGAGTGACATAGAGTTTTAACATAGTGACATAGAGTAAACATAGTGACATAGTTTTAACATAGTGACATAGAGTTAACATAGTGACATAGAGTAAACATAGTGACATAGAGCTTTAACATAGTGACATAGAGTAAACATAGAGTGACATAGTTTTAACATAGTGACATAGAGTAAACATAGAGTGACATAGTTTTAACATAGTGACATAGAGTAAACATAGAGTGACATAGTTTTAACATAGTGACATAGAGTAAACATAGAGTGACATAGAGCTTTAACATAGTGACATAGAGTAAACAGAGTGACATAGTTTTAACATAGTGACATAGTTTTAACAGAGTGACATAGTTTTAACATAGTGACATAGTTTTAACATAGTGACATAGTTTTAACAGAGTGACATAGTTTTAACATAGTGACATAGTTTTAACAGAGTGACATAGTTTAACATAGTGACATAGAGTAAACATAGAGTGATAGTTTTAACATAGTGACATAGAGTAAACATAGAGTGACATAGAGCTTTAACATAGTGACATAGAGTAAACATAGAGTGACATAGTTTTAACATAGTGACATAGAGTAAACATAGAGTGACATAGAGTTTTAACATAGTGACATAGAGTAAACAGAGTGACATAGAGCTTTAACATAGTGACATAGAGTAAACATAGAGTGATAGTTTTAACATAGTGACATAGAGTAAACATAGAGTGACATAGAGTTTTAACATAGTGACAGAGTAAACATAGAGTGACATAGTTTTAACATAGTGACATAGAGTTAACATAGTGACATAGAGTAAACATAGTGACATAGAGTAAACATAGAGTGACATAGAGTTTTAACATAGTGACATAGAGTTAACATAGTGACATAGAGTAAACATAGTGACATAGAGTAAACATAGAGTGACATAGAGTTTTAACATAGTGACATAGAGTAAACATAGATGACATAGTTTTAACATAGTGACAGAGTAAACATAGAGTAACATAGAGTTTTAACATAGAGTAAACCTGTGATACATAATTGATCTCCCTGTTCTTACTACTTCCTACTAGTGACGTCTCATAAACCTTACTTTTATATATTTTCACATCATCTTTATTTGTTAAGGTGGCACTTGATTATTATAACATTGTATTACGGAATTGTTTTATCGCTTAGATGTAATTTTAACCAATTAGTGAGGCTGTGTAATTATAATGTCATGTTATTATTGTCATTGTTGCTGATTTGTTTTGTTTTCTCTATGCCATCTTCGTCATTATTATTATTATTATTGATTTATCATTGGTAGTAGTAGTGGTAGTGGTAGCAGAAGAAGTTGTAGTAGTAGTGGTAACAGAAGAAGTTGTAGTAGTAGCATAAGAAGTTGTAGTAGTAGTGGTAGCAGAAGAAGTGGTAGTAGTAGTGGTAGCAGAAGAAGTTGTAGTAGTAGTGGTAGCAGAAGAAGTTGTAGTAGTAGTGGTAGCAGAAGAAGTTGTAGTAGTAGTGGTAGCAGAAGAAGTTGTAGTAGTAGTGGTAGCAGAAGAAGTTGTAGTAGTAGTGGTAGCAGAAGAAGTTGTAGTAGTAGTGGTAGCAGAAGAAGTTGTAGTAGTAGTGGTAGCAGAAGAAGTTGTAGTAGTAGTAGTAGCAGATGAAGTGGTAGTAGTAGTGGTAGCAGAAGAAGTTGTAGTAGTAGTGGTAGCAGAAGAAGTCATAGTAGTAGTAGTAGTAGCAGAAGAAGTTGTAGTAGTAGTGGTAGCAGAAGAAGTTGTAGTAGTAGCAGAAGAAGTTGTAGTGGTAGCAGAAGAAGTTGTAGTAGTAGCAGAAGAAGTTGTAGTAGTAGTGGTAGCAGATGAAGTTGTAGTAGTAGTGGTAGTAACAGAAGAAGTTGTAGTAGTAGCAGACGAAGTTGTAGTAGTAGTAGTAGTAGCAGATGAAGTTGTAGTAGTAGCAGAAGAAGTTGTAGTAGTAGTGGTAGCAGAAGAAGTTGTAGTAGTAGCATAAGAAGTTGTATTAGTAGTGTAGCGAAGTAGTGTAGTAGTATGTAGCAGAAGAGTTTCAT
Source organism: Chionoecetes opilio (assembly GCA_016584305.1). Classification (NCBI taxonomy): domain Eukaryota; kingdom Metazoa; phylum Arthropoda; class Malacostraca; order Decapoda; family Majidae; genus Chionoecetes; species Chionoecetes opilio. The sequence goes on along the minus strand of JACEEZ010006337.1, from coordinate 317,439 downwards.
GATAGTGGTAGCAGATGAGTTTGTAGTAGTGGTAGCAGAAGAAGTGTGTATAGTGATCCTGAGCAGAAGAAGCTGTATATATGTAGCTTGATGAGTTGTAGAGTAGTGGTCAGATGAAGAATTTGTAGTATGGTGCGAAGAAGTTGTAGTTTGTACGTGAGTTTATGTGCGAAGAAGTTTAGTAGTATGTACAAAGAATGTAGTATAGCATAAGAATTATCTAGTTAGTACATAGATATAATCATTAATTACCAAGACTAGTGGGGATGCGATTCATGTCAGTAGTGGATAGTAATGAGTAGTTCATAGTGATTCCTGGAGGCTTGATATATGTGCCTTGATGACGGTTAAATTCCAGATGAACACCGAACTTCCTTTGGTTGACGAAACTAAGTATTTTTTCTGGTGAGTTTTGATGTGGTTCGAATTAATCTGCTAACCGTTTCTGTCGCAAATAACTTTTTTTTTTTCCCCAACAAAAATGACAAAAATAACAAATTATATCCTAACCGAATTTATACCTAACCTTTACCTAACATAACCTATACCTAACATAACTTATACCTAACCCTTACCTAAATGAAGAAAAAAAATGATTTGCGACAGAAATGGTTAGCAGATTAATTCAAAGCACATCAAAATTTCACCAGAAAAAAAATAGTTTCGTCCACCAAAGTAAATTCGGTGTTCATCTGGAATAAGACCTGATAGTGATAACCTCTTGCGATATCTGACTCAAGGAAGAAAAACATTTTGTATGACATTTACATTGAAGGGAAGGGATGGCATCAAGGCATGACGCTATGAATTAAGGTGCACATTATTATAGGATCGTGTTTAGAAAAATCCAAAAATGTAATGTAATGTAATCTAATGTAATTTTCTATAAATACATTTTAATATAATTTTCTCAATGAATTACAACCCGATTTCTTGCTGTGACTCAAATGAAAGGCCTTTATCTAATATATGTTTATTAATCAATACAATTTTCATGTAGCTATCATAGTTTTTGAGTTAAGAAAAACGTGACTAAAAGAAGAAACTAATCTTAGGTGGTTGGTACCCTCAGTGGCGCCGAAATCAGGGCCGTTTCTTACTACCATAGATAACAGTAAAGTCGCCAGGACAACTTTTTTTTCTGTTTACAGACGTGTGGTGGCGTTAATACTTATATTTCTACATCCATGATTTCAGGAAAGTTAGAAGGGGCTATCTAGAGAGTCTGTGTCATTTTGTGTCTTCATCTGTGTCATATTATGGCTATAAATGAACAAATGACAAAAATATCTACAAAGTGGCTACTAACAGTAGAGTCGCCATCTAGTGTTTATTTATTGAGTGTCGTACCGCTGTCGTCGTCGCCCGAAAAAAAAACGAGCAGTGAAATTTGAAACCGTTATATACTTGCAGCTACAAAGCATAAAACAACGCTGAAACAGGGTAGATTATACAGTCATGATATAAACTACTGTGTATCATCTTCAGTGGCACATAAAAATCAGTAGTAATGCTATAATTCGTAATATATGGCGCCTGGCGACATGACTGCAGGTGGCGACTTGACTGTTATCTACGGTAGTATATGCGAACTACGCGGTTGCACAGGGTCCCGAAGCCACCAAGGCTGCCATTATTTACTTTTTGTTTTAAGAATTAGTATTTTCCTCTTAAAGTGCACTTGATTAATGCATTTAAATATTTAAGGCGTGCCCCCGGACCACCTTAGAGGGCTTTGAATCCCCCCACCATAGTTTTACAAAATAGGGCCCCAAACAGCATTTCGCAGAAGGGCCCCAAAAGGCTAGAAACGCCACTGGCCGAAATGATGGGATAGTGACTGAAATGTTGACATGGGTGGCCAAGGCTGGACACAGATCTATGTACTGTAATGTGGGGTGGCCATGGCATAACCATTTCAATGCATGGTTAAATTTTCATTAACCCCTTCACGCCCAGATCTTTTCTTTGCTATAAAAGATTGTACGTTGTCGAGCCATAAAATTACGAAACGTAACTGAATATACCAAAATAGTTAGTGGAAAGGATACTAAACAGGTCATATCTATAAAATAATGCATATATTCACTAAAAAACGTCTAATGGTAGTCAAATTACAATGGAAATTACGTTCTGGGTTTTAAATGGGTTAAATCTCTGACTCAGATCTGGGGTGGCCAATGAAATTTCAGGGGTTGCCGTGGCCTCACCCTAGATCCGCCACCGCACACACAAACCCTGAAGTCATAAAATAAATGCGTACACGTTATAAATCACGTACACACAGGGTTATGTACGGAAATACATACCCCAAAAAGCACGTACACGGCAGGATACGTACACGTTCTGGATCACGTACACCAAGTTTAATTACCTTGAATTACACGACAGGATACAGACACACACACACGCTTCGTACTCTTCAACACACACACACACACACACGTACACACAAGAAAGGAACGAATTAAAATAGAGGGAAGAGAAAGCAGAAGGAAATCGAGTATAGAAGATATGGCTACATTGATTAAAAAAAAAAAAAAAAAAACTATATAAGCTGACGAATAGAAAAAAAAGAGGCTATATGGATGACCTTGAAACGAACACTCAAAATCTATTTATTTACATTTTACTATTATTATTTTTTTTTTCTTTTTATTACTTACCACAGAGGCACTTTTGTGAGGCTGACATATGTATATAATCTGGGAGGGCGTTATGCAGGGGTGACATCCTTGCCTAATTTCTATCCCTCATGTTACCTTTATAAAATTACACAACTGAGCGGAACTTAACCTCTTCTTCTTCTTATTGTGACCTCTTCTGCTTATTATCGCTTTGTAGGTCGTCTGTCAAGCTCGAGGTCGAACATGACACATATCTTTCTTCTTTGCCCCTCTGTAACCCTTTCTTGCCCTGCCACCTGTGGGGAGAGAAGGGCACAACAGGGCAGCAGTATAGACACAGACATAAATAAGTCCCTCCTATCAACTACCCCTCATATACGTTTTCTACATTCCCACGCAATCTTTTTTCCCAAGCCTGCTTTAAAAACACCTTAGTTATTTCTACTATTTTCCTTCTCTTCATTACTCCCATATAGTCCTAGCACAGTAAGGATTCCCCCATCCACCCGTATATCCTCCTATCCCATTCACCGTCT
>JACEEZ010006337.1:299276-304276 GCA_016584305.1 Chionoecetes opilio | reverse complement strand
TCGGGATTCTGGACCAGAGGGCAGCGGACCTTTTGGACATCCGGGTCTTCGACCCGATGGCCGCCTCCCATCGTGAGCTCTCCCTCGAGGCTGTCCACCACAGGAACGAGCTGAGAAGAAAAGGGGCCTATGGCGATAGGATCCTGCAAGTCGACCATGGTACCTTCACGCCCCTGGTCTTCACCACATCTGGCGGCATGGCCCCCAAGGCTAGGAGCTTCTACTCAAGACTAGCTGACTTGATGTCAGTAAAGAAGCACCAGCCAAGGAGCTCCGTCGCCGCCTGGATGAGGTGTCGCCTCTCCTTCTCCCTGCTCCGTCTCGCCCTCCTGTGTCTCAGGGGTACGAGATACTCCACTCCCTCTAACACGGACATAGGTGACCTCGATTGCGAGGCCACATTGGTAGAGAGTGGGATAAGGTGGATAGGTTAGGAATAGAGTAGGTTTGTAAATTTAGGGGTAGTTAGTTAGTAAATGTATGTATTTTTAGGGGTAGTTGTAAGGTTGGATGCCACAGTCAATAGCGAGGTGGGGCTATGGCGTACCCGCTGCAAATAAAGAGGCGGTGGAGGTATATTGTAGTAGTAGTAGTAGTAGTAAAAAAAAAAAAAAAAAAAGTAGTAGTAGTAGTAGTAGTAGTAGTAGTAGTAGTAGATGTGGTGGTGGTGGTGGTGTTGGTGGTGGTGGTGTAGGACTTATCTCTTGTTACTATTGCCTATTACTACTTTTCCTGACAAATAATATAAGTAGTAATAGTAGTAATAGTAGTAATAGTAGTAATAGTAGTAGTAGTAGTAGTGGTGTTAATGTAGGTCGATCAATCATTTATGTGTTTTTGTTTGCTCTCTCTCTCTCTCTCTCTCTCCTCTCTCTCTCTCTCTCTCTCTCTCTCTCTCTCTCTCTCTCTCTCTCTCTCTCTCTCTCTCTCTCTCTTTATTGTCAAGGTCAGACAGTCAGCACAAAACATTTATTTAGTCACGTAGCTGTAGTAACAACATGAGAGAGAGAGAGAGAGAGAGAGAACGTGTTCACAATCAAGTCAACATATTCCCTTATCTTTCCGGGGCACGATAAGGCTACGTAGTTGGAAGGCGTGTGAAGGCGATAAGAGATACATGTGGAGCTGGGGAGTGAAATGTACCCTAGCAGGGGATGGAAACGGTTTATGGAACTGTCGCCGATGGGAATTCTCGCCGAAACACCAACCTAGAACTCTCGCCGAGGTGGGAATGTTAACCTAACCTGGACATTGGCACCTAACTTAACCTAACTGATCAAGCTAACGATGGTATTTCATCCCTGAATGCAGAAACACGGGTAACACTTGATTAAATGTATATATTGGCTCCTGTAATATCAAGAATTGGAACACTCGACGACGGCGGCGAGTGTTCCTATCGGCGACAGTTCCAGGTACCGAAAAAACAACAACATAATATATGGACGAGGGAATGAACTTAAGTACTAAAGCAAATAATTGATAATAGCTATATACCTCTATAATAATAATAATAATAATAATTTTAATAGCACCCGGAGGCATACAGACAAAAAATATATATACAGTATATGGTAAAAGGAGACGTATATCTATAGGCCTATGTTAGCTTTGCGTCTCAAGGTATTCGCCTATTCGGTCATAATGGTATGGAAGGAAGGGCATTGTAGGCATTAATTTAGCCAATCTTAGGTGTTAGGAAAGTAGAAATATAGGTTAGATTTGCGTTTCAAGATATTCGATCATAATTAGGGTGATGAATGATTGGAATGGACTCAGTCGTCAGGTAGTTAGGGCGGAGTCAATAGGGAGTTTTAGGTAACCCCTTCACCCCCAGTTCTTTCCTTTGCTATAAAAAATTGTATGTTGTCGAACCATAAAATAACGAAAAGTAACTGAATATACCCAATTAGTTAGTCGACAAGTATGCTAAACAGGTCATATCCATAAAAAACAGCTTATATTCATTAAAAATCGTCTACGGTAATGGTACCCAAATTACAATGGAAATTACGTTCTGGGCCTCAAGGGGTTAAAAGGAGGCTGGACAATTTCATGGATGGGGGGGATGAAAGGTGGATGTAGGTAGTGTTAAGTAACAGGAACTACCACGTGTAGGTCTCGCGGCCTCTTGTAGCTTCCTTATTTTCTTATATTTGGGTAAACTCAGTTAAAAAAAAAAACTTAAAGGAGAAATAGAAAGTAAAACACGTATTTTCAATTATTTTATACATATTGTGACTTCATATTTTCTTCCTTCTTATTTCTCCTTCCTTATTTATGTATTATGTATGTATTATGTATTATGTATTTTATGTATCTTCTTCCTTATGGTCATGTTCTTAAGTAAGGAAGGAAGGAGAATAGAGGCATAATACACTTCCTTTCCGAACTCAAGGCGATCGAGACATGTATTTCTGAGATATGTATTCATGTATCTTCCTTATTTTCTTATGTTCTTGTGTAATGGTAAGGAAGGAAGGGGAATAGTCATGAGTTCACTTCCAATCCGAACCCAAGGTGAGACATGGCTGGAAGTGTTGGAGGGAGTGGGACAGACAGATGCGGCAACAGTCACGTACACACACACCACCACCACCACTACCACGCTCCACCCAAATGTCAACCACAATAGTTACCACATTAGCCACCTATCACATTACCACATCCACTCGCATAGCTACTTATAAGCTACACTGATACACACACTTCATATATAACGTCTGATAGCTTATAGGGAGAAATGACGCGGTTTTCAGGTGGTACTAGTGTGTGTGGTTAGCGTGGTTTAGTTAAGTTTAGTGGAAGTTTGTGTCAGTTTTTAATGTCAGGTGTGCTGGCGGTGTGTTTGAGGCGGGAGTTTTTGAAGAAGGTTATATCACCAGCTGGCGGCTTGCTCTGACCTCACAGTGTAGCAGCAGAGGCGCGGTGAGAGACATACCACACCTCTCTCTCTCTCTCTCTCTGTCTCTCTCACACACACACAACCATTGACGAAAGTTCTTCAGTTAAACTCGATCGTCTATTTCTGCTAAAGTGGTGCTTCGTAAGTGAGTTAATAGAACACTTACCAAGAACTATAGCAAGCATAGTTCAAGCAGTTGTTTGTGTTATCTCCTCGTGAATAAGAGAAGAAAAAGTAGTACAGAGTGATATAAAGTTAACAATATCATTATACAATCACTGATGAAAACTGAATATTAGTGAAATAGTGACAAATAAGTTAATCGGTGTGAGTGACACATAACCGAAAGTGTGTTGATTCTGTAACCTGCTTTGACCTGCTTTGACCTGCTTTAAGAGTGCGTTCCCTATTTCCTACAACACACACACTCACACACTCATTCAATATGCAGCTCTTATCGGCAGTGAAATTTGAACAAGTGGAGGGGGATGTAGCGCCTATAGCTGAGGATATAGACGTAGAGCAAAGCAAACTTGTATCCTCTTCAACCTCCTCGACTACCCCTCCTTCGATATCCCCTCCCCTGAGTCCCCTCCCCATTCCCCAACCTCTCCACCATACAATCCCCAGCGGTACCCCAACCTACGACATCCCTGGCAACACAAGGAAAAGAAAATATGATGAAGAAAGTAATAATAGCAACAGTGAGGTGAGAATGAGGCGGTATCTGCAGCTGAAACGAAGACTAGTGTTGAGTCAAGGAAAACTGATCACTTCAGGGCAGACTGGGGTAATACTTCCCCTGTGTTATGTTTACGGGGATTTGTTGCGTCTTTTACCTCAACTAAATAGTATGGTGAGTAATGTATTCTTTGTATTGTTTGCATATATTGAATGTGTGTTTGTTGATATAAGAAGTAGTTGAATCATGTGATATATACTATTTGTTATTGAAATATTAGATGTTCTTAATTGTTTCCTTGTATACGTATAGCATTTTTTTTCCTTATGTTCTTATGTTCTTATATGTTTGTGAATGGGTCTTATAATTGGACATATCGCAACTTATGGATAAATAGATAGAAAGCGATCACTAATAGTATCAATGTAGAAGAAGGAAAGGGAAAAGAAGAAAGTATATCAGTCTAATCTATAATAATATAAGCGAAAGTGTGTCTGTGTGTGTGTGTGTGTGTGTGTGTGTCTGTGTGTCTGTGTGTGTGTGTGTGTGTGTGTGTGTGTGTGTGTGTGTCCGCGCTAAGTTCCGCCCCCCGTGGCACAATCTTATCATATGGCACATTTTTGGAACCAGCTCGACCAGGGGCACATTATAAGCCCACTTATGGGATGATCCGATCACTTTTTTTTCTTCTTTTCTTTTAGTAGCCTATTAGCGAGAATTGTGAAAAAAAAATGAGGAAACCTTGATGTAGGGTGATGGGTAATGGGTGAGTGAATGGGTGGGGTGATGGGTAATGGGTGTGGGGTGATGGGTGAGTGAATGGGTTGGGGGTGATGGGTGATGGGTGATGGGTGAGGGAATAGGTGGGGGGTGATGGGGGTTAATATGGAGGAGAGTTTCACGTACGCTACAGACCTTACTACTCACGAATTCAATTTTTTTTTTGGCTCAGTATACTGTACACTACTACTCTACTTGCGCTCAATAAAAACAAAACAAAACAAAAATAATAATATTTTGTGGTTAAGGTTAGGTTAGGTTTCTTTAAAACCTGTTAGGTTAGGTTAGGTTGGGTTAGGTTAGGTTAGGTTAGGTTAGGTTAGGTTAAAACAAGGTTAGGTTAGGTTTCAATTTTTTTTTCATTTTTTTTTTTTTTTTTCATTTTTTTTTTGGTTTGCGCAAAATAAAACTAGCACCATTAGAACAAGCACCTATTGTAGGTCAAGAAAAAGTAGTTGGTGTCTCTGAAAACGAACTTGAAACTCTCCTCCATAATTACCGTGATGGGTAATGGGTGCGTTAATACAAACATTTCTACATCCATGATTTCAGGAAAGTTAGAAGGGGCTATCTGGAGAGTCTGTGTTAGGTGGGCCGAAGGCCCACCAATAGCCCTCCGCAGGAGCTAGCCAA
>JACEEZ010006337.1:291776-294276 GCA_016584305.1 Chionoecetes opilio | reverse complement strand
TGATTCTATAATTCGTAATTTTATTTTGTGGTTGACTTAGAATATTGCGGAGTTTTTTTTATTTTCTTTCTTCTCTCTTTCTTATCTCTCTCTCTTTATTCTTTGCGGGTTGTTGTATTAAATATTTGCGGTACTTTTTTTTATTTATCTCTCTCTCTCTCTCTCTTCTCTCGGGTCTCTGTGACTGTTCCATGTGCCTCCTGTCTTCTCACAGTCGACCCAAGTTCGTCGGGCGTGGGGCGCTTTGTATAGTCAATAACCTTGTAGTTGGTACTTGCAAAGTGTCTAAATAGGATGAAAGTATCTTATCCTCTCTTTTCTCTATACTGACCTGCATCATTGTAATCGAGCGAGTGCATGAGGACAGCCATTTTGACCTAGTTCCGAACACCTCTCACGTTCCCTTGCTCTCTCTCTCTCTCTCTCTCTCTCTCTCTATCTCTCTCTCACACACACACACACACAGACACACACAACTCAATCTATTAATAAAACTCAATGTCTGGCCAGAGAGAGAGAGAGAGAGTGTGTGTGTGTGAGAGAGAGGGAGAGTGAAAGAGTGTGTGTGAGAGAGAGAGAGGGAGGGGAAACTCAGGTGTTCGGATGTTTGCTTGAAGGAAGAGGAGAGAGGGAGAGGGAGAGAGAGAGAGGGAGAGAGAGGGGGGGAGGGAGGTAGGGAGGAGGGAGAGAGAGAGAATGTGCAGCACCTCACGTAGACCGTTTCCTCCTCCTCCTCCCTCTCCCTCTCCTCCTCCTCTTCCTCCCTCCCCCTCCCTCTCCTCCTCCTCTTCCTCCCCCCCTCCCTCTCCTCCTCCTCTTCCTCCCTCCCCCTCCCTCTCCTCCTCGTCCTCCTCCTCCTCCTGGCACCCACATCCTTTGGGACAACGGCATATCCCTCTCATGTGTGTCTCTAAGTAGACCTTAGCACATATGTGTCTGTATGTACTTTTGTCCTAATAAATGTATCAAATCAAATCCTCCTCCTTGAACCTCCACACTGTGTTCACACCATTACAAAACACACATAACATGACCCATCTATCAAGCACTAAACCTACCCCCACAAACTAGTAGTAGTTAGCCATAGATTACAGCTTTCAACTTTCCTCACAAATTCCATGCAGTTTTTCTATATTGCATGGTATCACTTCTTTTCCGGACAGCTTCGGCTGGAGGGATGGGTGGGTGGGGAGGAGCCTTCTACTTCCTATCCTTTCTCTCTTATTATCTAGTTAGTGTCGTGTAGTTAATGCAAACAGCCTTGTAAGGACTATCGGTCTGTTGCTGTTTGTGTTTCCTTTGTATTCCTTTGTATTCCTCCTCCTCCTCCTCCTCTTCTCTTCCCCTATTTACTTTTTCATTACGAGGTATACGCGCGGCTGTCTTAATGGAGAGAGAGAGAGAGAGAGAGAGAGAGAGAGAGAGAGAGAGAGAGAGAGAGAGAGAGAGAGAGAGAGAGAGAGAGAGAGAGAGAGAGAGAGAGAGAGAGATTTTCAGATTCAGATTCAATACTTTTATTCACAATTGAAGTACAGAGCGAGAGAGATTATTCAGTATATTTATTTTTTCTAATTATCCTGGATGTTTCTACCTCTGCATCTTTCTATCTCTATCTGTTTATCTATCTATCTATGTATCCCTCCATCTCTCTATCTTTTTTCCCCTCTATATCGATGACATCAAAGCGATCCCTTCACTCCTCTGTGTAATGAAAGATAAAATTAATTCTCAGAAGTGCTCATACGTGACGTTGTTTAAATTGAGTGAATAACCGAACATAATAAGTGGAGGAGGAGGAGGTGGTGGAGGAGGCTTGAGAGGTGTATAAGGATGATATGGAAGATATTTCACTGGAGGAGGAGAAGAGGGATGATTAAAGGAGGAGGAGGAGGAGAAGGAGAAGGAAGATAAGATAAGATTTTCATCCTATCTAGACACTTTGCAAGTACCAACTACAAGGTTATTGACTATACAAAGCGCCGCCACGTCAGCACGAACTAGGCGGACTCGAATCGCTGACCGAATGCACAGGGACGCTGCGCATTGCGAGCTCACGTCTCTACCAACCTTGCCACCCTGACGGGCAGGAGAAGGAAGAGGAGCAGGAAGAGGAGAAGAGGAGGAGAAGGAAGAGGAGCAGGAAGAGGAGAAGAGGAGGAGGAGAAGGAAGAGGAGGAGCAAGAGAAGGAGGAGTACAGGAGGAGTAGGAGGAGGGGGAGGAGGAGGAGGAGAAGAAGGAAGAGGAGGAAGAGGAGGAGGAGGAAAAGGAGCAGGAGAAGAAGGAGGAGCAAGAGAAGGGGGAGAAGGAAGAGGAGAAGGAAGAGGAGGAGGAGGAGGACTGGAGGAGAAGGAAGAGGAGGAGCAAGAGAAGGAGGAGGAGAGGAGGAGAAGGAGGAGAGGAGGAAAGGAGAAGGAGGAGGAGGAGGATTGAGAGGTGTACTGTATATAGATCATAATGGAAGAACTTTCACTCACTAAGAAATAAAAAAAAATGAGTACT
>JACEEZ010006337.1:244276-286776 GCA_016584305.1 Chionoecetes opilio | reverse complement strand
AACAATATATGAATGAATGAATGCAATGAACGACAGCTTATAATTTTATCAGAGCTCCTCATTACTAATTATTATTATTATTATTATCATTATCATTATCATTATCATTATCATTATTATTATTATTATTTTTTATTATTATCATTATTATCATTATTATCATATTATTATTATTATTATTATTTTATTATTATTATTATTATATTATTATTATTACACCCTATTAGGACAGCCTTTCGTTAATTATATTTTAAACATTAGAAAATTAGGAAATAGAAATGCGAGTTTAAGAGGAAAGTTGGGAGTTAATAGTAAAAGTTTCGTGCATTAACCCCTTGAGACCCAGAACGTAATTTCCATTGTAATTTGGGTACCATTAGATGATTTTTAGTTAATATAAGCAATGTTTTTATAGCTATGACCTGTTTAGTATCCTTGTCGACTAACTAATTTGGTATATTCAACTACTTTTCGTAATTTTATGGCTAACAACAGACGATTTTATATAGCTAAGGAAAGATCTGGGCGTGAAGGGATTAATTCCGGTAATCACAATATCCATTCAGTAGTTGGTTTCACTTCTCTAAAACCTCTACTACCCCTCAGAAAATGCCTTTTAAATCTAATGAATAATAATTTAACAAGAAAATGATCAAGTCAAACTTTTTCTCAATTGCTTTCATCTCTTTTCCAAGTTAATGCATCTTAACCAGCCACTTTACGAAGGAGAAGAGAAATAGGCATGTAGATTACTCAACATTCAACACGCAGGTTCGCAATAAGAAACATGTTGTATGTACCATCTCTAACTACACCCCCCATCCTCCAATCCACTAGTCTCTCTCTCTCTCTCTCTCTCTCTCTCTCTCTCTCTCTCTCTCTCTCTCTCTCTCTCTCTCTCTCTCTCTCTCTCTCTCTCTCTCTCAATCTAAATAAGAGAACTAACTTTCAACTAAGCTCTCTCTCTCTCTCTCTCTCTCTCTCTCTCTCTCTCTCTCTCTCTCTCTCTCTCTCTCCTCTCTCTCTCTCTCTCTCTCTCTCTCTCTCTCTCTCTCTCTCTCTCTCTCTCTCTCTCTCTCTCTGAATCTAGATAAGAGAACTAACTTTCAACTAAGTATATAGATTACTTAACATTGGTAAACAAACCTGCATTTGATACAATACTCTCTTGACCAAAACTCTCCGGACATACCCCCCAGACCCTCCTTGTGTTATTTTTTTTATTTCCGACGGCTGTTGTAGGGGTTAGCAATGCTGCAAATTGTCAGATCTACATGTTGAGGACGGTTATAAGTAACTACGTGCCTTGTAATGCATTAAACTGCAGTAGAACCTTAACATTTAATACACAGATTCGCAATAAGAAACATGATGTACTATACCATATCCCTAACACCCCCATCCTTCCTCTCCTCTCCCTCCCTCACACAATCTAGAGAAGAGACTTATTACTTAACATTTAATAAGTATATAGATTTAATAAGTATATAGATTACTTAATATTCAATACACAGATACACAATACGAAACATATGTACTATAGCCTACCATCACTATAACACCCCTTCCCCAATCCTTCCTTTCCTCTCCCTCACACAATCTAGAGAAGATAACTAAGTACTAGATTACTTAGATACACAATAAGAAACATGTTGTACTAGCCTATACCATCTCTCTAGTACTCCCTTTTCCTTCCTCTCCCTTTCCTCTCCCTCCCTCCCTCCCTCCCATAATCTAGAGAAGACTTTACATTTAATACACAGGTACACAATAAGAAACATGTTGTACTATACCCTACCATCTCTATAACGTAGCGTCCCTGCATTCGGTCAGCGGTTCGAGCCCACCAAGTTCGTCCTGGCGTGGTGGCGCTTTGTATAGTCAATAACCTTGTAGTTGGTACTTGCAAAGTGTCTAGATAGGATCAAAGTATCGTATCGTATCTTATCTCTATAACAGCCCTTCCCCAGTCCTTCCCTTCCCTCCCTTCCTCCCACAATCGAAGAGAACTAAGTCTATAGATTACTTAGATACACAATAAGAAACATATTGTACCCTACCATCCCTAACACCCCTTCTCCCTCCCTTTCCTCTCCCTCCCTCCCCTCACACAATCTGCATATGGCGTCCTTCTTCAACTAACAATGTTTACTTCGTCACTCCATTTGTGATTTTCCCCTTTCGGGGCAACCAATTTCCGGGGGTAAGGGGGCCGGATAAAACCCCGGGGAATTGGGGGGGAAAGGTTAAAGTAGGGCCAGAAAGGGGGGAAAGGGAGGGAAGGGGGGGGAGGGAGGAAAAGGTTGGATTTAAGGGTGGGCTATTAACTCTGAGGGAAGGGGGGGGTTGAGTGGGTTGGGGGGGAGGGGAGGGGGGGAAGGGGTAAAAGGTTTGAGGGGAGAGGTGGGGGGCGGGAGGAAGAGGGGAATGGGGGGAGGGGAGGAGGGGGAAAGGGGGGAAAAAGGGGAGGAAGGGGGAAAGGGAAGGAAGGGGGGAAAGGGGAAAGAGGGAGGAAGGAGGGGTTTGAGGGAAAAGGCGGGGGAAATTTTGTTCAAGGGGAGGAAGGGGGAAGGAAAAGAGGAAGGGAAGAGGGGGGGAAGGGAAAGAGGAAAGAGGAAGAAAAGGAAGGTGTAAAAAAGGAAGGGGGGAAAAAGGAAAGAAGGAGGATTTTAGGAAGAGGGGGAAGGGGAGGAAGAGGGAAGGGGGAATAAGGAGGAAGGAAGAGTTTAAAGAAAGAAACAAAAGGGAGGAAAGAAGGGGGTTAAAAAAAGGAAGAAAAGAGGAAAGGGTCAAAGGAAGAAAGAAATGGGGAGGTTAAAAGGAAAAAAGGGAAGAAGGGAAGAGGAAAAAAGAGGAAGGGGGTAAAAACCAAAAAGTGAGGAAAGGATTGAGAAAAATTTAAAGAACCCCAAAAATTAACAAAAAAGGTTTAGGGGAAATTTAAAAATTTATTTAAAAAAGGGTATAGGATGGTTTTTAAAAGGGTCAAAGGGGGGGGGGATGGGGGGTTTTCCCCTAAGTAAGGGGGGTTCGGGGGGTCGGGAAGGGGGAAAATGCATTGACTGAAAAGGAAGGGAAAGTGGGCGGGGGACGGGAGATGCGGACCCGTGTGATGGGGGTGGTGAAAAAAAAAGCAGGCACAGTGCCGCTATTGTAAAAAAAGTCACGGGACAAGGACAGGGGCCCTTGCAGTGCGATAGCTCCCAAATGGTGGTCGCAAGTCCCTTAGGGGGAGGGGCCCAGAGCTTTTAAAGAGCCCCCAGGGCACTAAGGAACTGGGGTTTCTGGGGGGAAGTTTTAGAAAGCGGGTTTAATTAAGGGACATGAAAAGATCCAAAAAGCTAAAGGTGGGAATGGGGCGGGGACTAGGGAACTAGAACAGTGCAAGGGTGAACTGAAGGGGGAAAAAGGAGTGGAAAAACAAGCCCTGGGGGGGGGGATTTTTAAAAACCTTGCAAGAAAATTTAAGAAAAGGGGGCCAGAACGGGCGGGAAAGGGGGAATGGGGCGGGGTTTGGGGGGCCAGACCCCCCAACGGGCCCGGGGAGAGGGGGCTGTTTGACGTTGGGCGTCCCCAAAAGGCAGGGCCAAAGGGAGGGGGAGAGGGGGGGGGAGCTGCAGCGGTGGGAAAGATGTCGTAGCGGGGTGGTTTAGGGATGTTGAGGGGTGGGTGAGGCTGGGGGAGCGGCAGCGGGGAAAAGAGTCGAAGTAGGGGGGCCCTAGGGGGGCTTTTTGAGGGTGTGGGGGGGAGACGGGGGGACCTGCCCCCCCTCACCCTCGCCAGTGGGGGCCAAATGAAGTCGGGGTGGGGGCGGGTCAAAATCCCCCCCCCATCGCTTTTGCCGTAGCGGCGGGAAGGGCCCTGCGGGGGCCCGGGTTGAGGTGGGGGAAACCGATCCCCGCCTCCCGGGGGGGCTGTGGCCGCTACGGGCCCCCAGTGGGGGGATGGGGTTAGTGGAGTTTACCAAACCCGGGGGGGGTTTCAGGACTGATAGAAAAAAAGGGGGGCCCAACCGCAGGGCAAAAAAGTGGCCCATACTGGGGTATAGGAGAAGATGGGGAAGAAATTTTAGGGGGCCACTGGCGATGAGAGACCAGAAGAGTGTGGGTTAGCCGAGTGGAAAGGGGTAGGGGGAAATTTTGTAAAGGGAAAGGTGGGGGAAAGCAGGTGAAGGGTGTACGGGAAAGGGAATGGTGATAAGGCAGGGAGGGGGGAACAGCCTTAGGAAAATTGGGCCCCCGGAGCAGACGGGGGCAAGGGATGGAGTGCCTTAAGGATTAAAGAAGGACGGGAAAAGAAAGTAAAAAGTGGCTGTGGTTGGGAATCATGAGGCGACCTCGGGAAAAACCCGGGTTTTATGGGGAAAAGGGGACGCGACAAAAAACAAGCGACTCAAGAGGAGGTTGAAAAAAGGGAAAACCGGGGGGCCCGTAAGGATCCAGGGGACAGGGAGAAAGGGCTTAAATAGACCTGGACGGTGCACCCCCAACAGGGGGGTTTTGAGGGGGGAAAAAGTGCACCTAAAGGGGAAGGAGAGAGGCGGATGTGGGGGGGGGGAAAAGCTTGAGTGGATACGCGCGACTGAGGAGACTCTGCAAGTTGGGGGGAAAAAAAGAGGGGGACAAATGCAAAATGATGGACTGTTGACAAAAAAAGGGGAAGTGGGGAGGGCTTTTGTGAATTTTTAGAGGTTTGGAATTTTGAAAAAAGGGAAAAACCTTTCAGAGAGAAATGAAATGAAGGGAACTTTGGACGATTGGGGAGTGACAAAAACCCCAAAAAATGAGAGGGGAGAAATTGAATTTAAAGATCTGGGGATTACAGATGTTTCGGCAAGGGCAAAAGGAAAAAGCGGGCCAAAAAAAAGGGTGGGGGGAGGGGAGACTTGTGAGGCAGGAAGCGGGTATAGATGTAGAGGAGCTAGAGTAGGAGGGTGGGGAAAAATGGGGGGGAAATATCAGGGCAGTCCGTCGGGAAAATTTTAAAGGTGCAAAAGGGGAAGAAAAAAGGATCTTGGTGATAGTGTGTTACATGACAGTGGAAGGAAACAGGAGCGGGGGCCCCGGGGAAAAAAGGGGAAAGTATGGGAATTGTGAAAAAGGTTTTGTAAAAAACAGAATAGAAGGAAAAAAGTGTTTTGGATGGGAGAAGAAAGGGTCACATTGGTGTGTTAGGGGGGAAGGGTTAAATGGACATGGCCAATTGCTGCTTGACTTGCAGAGGAAAAATAAATTTAAAAATTTTTGGAATGTGGGACCCTGGTTGAAGGAAGGTCCCCTGGGTGGAAGGGAGAAGAAAAAATCGCCATTGATTTTATCTTAGGGAACCGGAAGGTGAAAAAGGGGGTGAGAAGTATGTGGGTGGTTTGGAGGGAAAGGACAATCGCCCGTAGCAAAGGTGACCATAAGGGCCCAGGGGTAATGGGGGATGAGTGTTTAAAGGGAAAAAAAGAGTAAAACGGAAAGAGGAGGGGAAAATGGACGTTGGAAACTTAGAGATGCAGACGGGGATTTTCAGAGAAGTGGGGTAATGAGGAGGAAACTGGGAAGGGGAATGGTTTTAGGGCCCGAGAGAGGTGTGGGTGAGATGAATGAGAGATTTTTAAGGAAGTTAAAAAAAAGTGGCAGAAGAGAGCATAGGAGGAAAGAAAAAAGTAAAAAGAGCAAATTGGGAGGACAAGAAAAAAGTTGGTGGAAAAAAATGAGATCGACAAGGGCCCGGAAAAGAAAGGAAAAAAGTTTAAATAGGAAGGTAGGATCTGAGAAAGAATAGGTTTAAAAAAGTGAAGCTGAAAGAATAGAGTATTTAAAAAGGGGAAAGGGAAGATTTTAAAGTAAAACAAAAGTAGGTTTAAATTTCTTTGGGAGGAAGGCCAAAAGTGAATGAAGAGAGAAAAAATGATCAGAGGAAAATTAGGAAAAAAGGTGAGGAAGGAGGTAGGGAATGGTTAAGGGTTTGAGAGGAGAAGAGAGTAAGATACAGGAAAGTAGAAGAATAGTTGGGGAATGGAGGTCATAAGGGGGGGAAAAAGGGAAAAAGGCCCGAGCTGTAGAAGACCCCTGGAAAGATAAAGGAGGTGTGAATGAGCCTGATAGTGACTTAGGGAAAAGGGCACCTTAGGGAGGGAAAAAAAGAGGAAATGATGGGTGAAGAAATTAGAATGGGTGAGATTTAAGGGTATGTAAGAAAAAATGAAAAAGGAAAAAAGGGCCCCCCCAATGGACGGTATCCCCAAGAATTGTATAGAGGGGGGAGGGAGGGAGTTTAATTTAGGGAAAAGATGAGTTTTTTGGAATATATGGAGAGGGGGAAAAAGGGGGCCTGGTGCCTGGAATGGGGCAGTTAGAGGCCCCCCATACATAAGGGAGGACCCCAAAAAGTAGGGAAAGGGGATTAAAAAATTAAAGGCCCCAAAAGCGGGAGAGGACCGGATGTTAAAATTTTCGTGGTGTACTGAATGAAAAAACAGGTGAAGTTGTGGGAAAAAAATAAGGGGATGGGTGAAAAAGCAGAATGGGTTTAGAAAAGACAGGAGAGGTGAGGACAATATGTTTGTAGTGAAGTGAAAAATGAAATTATTGAGAGAAAAAAGGGAAAGGGGGGAAGAAAGAAAAATTTTAAACCTTTTTTAGATATGGAAAAAAGCGTTGACAAGGGGGTGGATAGGAGAATGTTATGTAAAGGGATTGGAGACGATTGGCATGAGTGAGAAGGTTGTTAAAAAAAAAGCAGTATGTAAAGAGAACAAAACAGGCCCAAATTCAGATGGGTTTACCCGAGACTGGATGGGTGAATAGTAAGAGAGGAGTAAGGGCAGGGGGTGGTCCTTCTTTCCTTTTACTTTTTTGGAAATTTTATGTGAGGGGAAAAAGGGCAGTGGGGAGTGAAGCGTACAGGTTTTGGGTTTGGGAAAATTTGGGGATGGAAAATGTTTAGTGTATGATGTTTTCAAAATGATGGGTGATCCTTGTGAAAAAAACCCCAATGAGTACAAAAGATGCTGAAGCGGTTGGGTGGTATGGGGGAAAGGGGTTCAAAGTTTGGCTCAGTAAGGAGAAAAAGTTAAAGGGGGGTGGTGAAGTGGGATGACTCTGATTGGGAAAAGGGTTTGGGGTGGGGGGGGAAGAAATAAAGAGAAAAAGAGTATAAAAATCTGGGTATTGGGTTTGGGTGATAAAGGCTTTTGAGGGAAAAAAAAAAAATGAGAGGATAGCTAGAGCCAAACCCGTGGGTTGGAAGGTAGGCAGTGTGGGCCCAAAATGGGCGGGCCAAAAAAAGTATGAAGGGGGAGAGGATATTGGGAAGGGTTTTGGCAGCCCCTAGCATTATGTATGGCCTGGAAAAAAATGGTGGGGTCTAGGAAGGAGTTGGGCAGATTTGGAAGTTTAAAACAGAACAAAGCAAGGGCAGAATAGCATTTGGAGCCAATAGGTAGTTGGGAGGGAAGCGATTTGAGGGGAACATTGGGGTGGGGCACGTTCAGGGGAGGGTAGCAAAGGGGAGGACTGAGGTACAGAGGGTAGCGCAACGAAAAGGATGACAGCAAATGGGGAAGCAAGGTTTGGGACTGGAAAATGTATGGGAAGGGGGGGAATGAAAAAAATCAGTAAAAGGGAAAGAGGACAGGTGAACGGGGGAAAGTTTTGACAGGGGTGATGAAGAAACATGGGAGTATGGCGTAGCAAAAAGGAAATAAATAGGGGAGTGGAGAGAAAGGGAAAGAAGAAAGGTGAGGGGAAAGAGGAGGGAAAACAACACGGAAAAGGGAAGGAGAAAGGCCCGCCACGGTATGAAAGGTTCTATGATGGTGGCTATGGAGGGGACCTACTTTTCAGAAACCAGGACAAAAATCGCTGGAGGTAAATAGTGTATTACAGATGGAAGAAAGGTGGCCCGGCCCAAAGGGGTGTGTGATGGGTGAAAGGAAATGGGGGTTTAAAACCCTGGGGGCCCCTTTTTGTGGAATGGAACGGTATGAGTATGCTAGAACAAAGATGTTGGAGGTTTTGTGGTAGGAGAGGTCGGGGGTGGGGAAAAATGGCGAAAGATGAGAGGGGAAAGGGGAGGGAGATGGGTACTTCTGGGGGTTTTGGGGCTGAGTGGAAGGAGTGGGCAGGGCGTTTTTGATTTTAAGAGTTTTAAAAGAATATTGGAGAACTCTTGGAGAGCACGCATGAGAGAGAAAGGGGAGGGAGGGGGCCCCCCCCCCAGTGATGGGGGACCCCCTATGAAGGGAGCAGAGAGAGGAAAGGGGGGGAAAAAGAAATCCCTAGTTTTTGGTTCCCCCTTTTGCTTTTCTCCCAAAAAGGGTTACGTTGTGGGGGGAAAAGCCCCCACCCAAAAGGCCCCTTTAAAGACCGCATCCGCTGGGTGACTCCCAAATCAAACAAGATCAAAATCAGTTTAAACCCTTTACGCCCAAAAACTTTCCTTTTCATTAAAAAAACTATGTTTTCGGGCCAATTAAAAATTACGAAAAGTAAATGAAAAATACCAAAAAATTTGGTTTGTCGCCAAGAATCTAAAAAAGGTCATAGCTATTTAAAAAATTGGGTGCTAACCCATAGCGGCCCGGTTTTTACCGGGGGAATTTTCACTTAGCGTGGGTCTACCGGGCATTTTCCAAAAGCGGCGGTTTCTACCCGGGACATTTTCACTATAGGGGCGGTTTACCGGGACATTTGCCTATAGCGGCGGTTCTACCGGGGCATTTCACTATAGCGTGCGGTCTACGGGACATTTTCCCCCTATAGCGGCGGTCTAAAATTTTTTACCGCTACTTCACTCCCTTTCACTTCAGGGGTGCAAATTACTATTGTATATGATAGCTATTTTACAGTAGAGTATTGTAGAAAAAAACAACTTTAGTAAGTAATTTATTAGGCACAGGCCGATATTCCCCACCCCTGTCACTTTTTTTTTTTTCTTTCATAACACTACCACATCGATGACAAGGCTCTGCTTCTTGTGGCGCGTCCAGAAGATTGCTTTCACGTAAAAACTTAACCGCTGTTTCTTCTCTCAAGAGTAGAGGGGTAAGTGTCTCAGACTGATGTTCTCGGCTTGAATTTTAGGAGGATACTGAAACATTACTTTGTTCATTCCTATTTTACAAGGTTGAGTAGGGTCCCGGCACTCAGGTCAGGTCAGGTGTGGACTTGTTGAAATGCTCATTAAAGCTATGGGGTAGTCAGGTCAGGTCAGGTCAGGTGGGATCTTTGTAGACCGCACGTTAGGGGAGCGTAGACTGCAGACCCCGATGTAGACCGCACGCTATAGTAGCACCAAATATTGCTTATATTCACTATAATCGTGTAATGGTAACCAAATTATAATGAAAATTACGTTCTGGGTCTCAAGGGGTTAAGTAGCTATAGTATTTTATAAGCCACTATACTTATCTTCGTATTTCATTATAGTTTCTTCATTATTTACAATTTTCCAATGTCAAAATCAAAAGAAACTGGAAAATAATGTCACTATTTCAATATAAACGAAGAAAAATAGATACAAAGGATTATGCATTTCGAAATATCACACATTCTCTCTCTCTCTCTCTCTCTCTCTCTCTCTCTCTCTCTCTCTCTCTCTCTCTCTCTCTCTCTCTCTCTCTCTCTCTCTCTCTCTCTCTCTCTCTCTCTCTCTCTCTCTCTCTCTCTCTTCAAACTTTCTTACCGTCCAATTTTCAGATTATGTTATTAAACCTAAAGTACTTTGCATCTGCATGGCATTCTGAAGGACGTTTGTCACTTCGATGTTGCAATAAGATCTCTCTCTCTCTCTCTCTCTCTCTCTCTCTCTCTCTCTCTCTCTCTCTCTCTCTCTCTCTCTCTCTCTCTCTCTCTCTCTCTCCTTTTTCCTTCCTTTTAATCTTCACTCAGTCAGATTTCGTCGTCAGCCTCTCCATCTTGCTGTCAATCATCTATCTATCCCGTGACGTAGTTTCCCAGAGAGAGAGAGAGAGAGAGAGAGAGAGAGAGAGAGAGAGAGAGAGATATTACTGTCATTCTGATGATGTGCTGTGGATATGAAGTCACCTGATTAGTTTGACAGCTCTCTCTCTCTCTCTCTCTCTCTCTCTCTCTCTCTCTCTCTTCTCTCTCTCTCTCTCTCTCTCTCTCTCTCGAAAAACTGAACATACTAAAATAACATACAGCAAATACATTGGAACGCTAAAAAAATCTTCTTTCTGTTTTTTCTCAGCCATTTTTTCTCCTATTCTTAATGGTAATAGTTAAGTAATGCCTTGTGCGGGGTAGTTAATTAAGAAGGGGGTTAACAATCAAGGGGGATTAACAAGGCAATTACAGTTACATATTTCTATTTGCGACATCTCACCTTTCTTCAAATAAACTACTTTGGAAAAACCTAGTCAAATCGGTGCATTAGTATTAAGTAGGAATTGGAAGCGAGGGGGAAATAGTTGGGAAAACCTCACACACACACACACACACACGCACACACATCGGTTACATGGCTCAGTGGTCAAAGAGCATACCTGGCATTACATTTATGGTCGCGCGTTCGATCCCTGTTCCCTCTTTGCTATGACAAATGCGGGCGGTTACTGTCACACTTGATTAGGGGGATGTAATGTGTGTGGTGTAAGAGGTCTACGCAATACCCAAAGATCGGTAATAATGAGCTCTAAACTTAATCCGAGAGGGTAAAGGCTATCGATCGCGAGTCCAGTTCACATGGTCAAGGCCGTTGGTGAATGATTCGAGAGTTACCACTGTATATTCTTAACCAAAATTCGCTCTTCCTTTGGTTATCTCTACATATTAAGAGCTGTCCAGAGTTCTTTTATAGTGAAAATAGAAGGTCTTAGCTATTCCATGGGTTTAATACAATATAAAACACGTAATTTAACTCTTGAGACAGGTTTGAAAATTACCCTTTACCATTCTCAAAATACACACACACTGGCAGCTGTGATAGCACTCAGTTGCCACACGGACCATACTGAACACCTATATTCTGGGTCTTAACTACATAATTCACACATAACACATAACACGGACACATACCTTGATGTCTACCGTATCAGATATCACTTAAGATACTTCAATAAAAGTAAGAGATAAGGAAGATAATAAGGAAAATGTGAGAGTTAATGGAGTGAGATAGTAAGAATTATCACAGGTAGTCGGGCAACAGCTGAGTTCTTGGACAGTATGAGGCACAGACCAGCCTATGCAGCCCTCCAGCACAGACCCATAGCCTCTCTAGCCCTTATCACAGCCCTGGCATGGGGGAATACCTAAGGGCACGCCTAGTGAATGGACTTTTCTAAGGGCTAAGGGTAGTTAGAGTGAAGTGCAATGCAGTGTTGAAGTGAATGGCTAAGTTGTCAGTCTGGTTGTCGTCTGTTGTACTTCCTCGAGAACTGTCATTTAAGTATGTGTTGGAGGGACATAGACGGCTGTGATAGATACAGTAATAAAGATTGTGTCGTGTGGTGTTGGGTGTGACGTGGTAAAGCTTGTAATGACGACATTGTCACCAGAACACTTTGGTGAACATTTTGGTGAACACTTGGGTTACTGGGCTGCCGATCACCCTCAAGTGACTGCCTGTAGAAGGAGGGACATGAGTGGTGCGGGGCTGGGTGTTGGGGCGGTGGCTACCAGGAGGAAGACATGTGGTAGCTGTGGTGTAGTAGACGATCAGTTAAAGAAGTGTGGTGTGTGTAAAGCCGTGTGGTACTGCAATGTTGACCACCAAAAGCAACATTGGGGTGAACACAGTCCGTTTTGTGTGCCCGCTGACAAACCGGAAACTGGCGCGGTAGCTAAAAACAAAAATGGCAAAAAAAATAAGAAAAAAACCCGGGAAACTAATTTTAATATAGACACGGCGGGTTTGTATGAGGTGGCGTCCTTGGGTGCTAACCAGAACCCTAACATGCAATTCCAGGGTAATTGTGGTAATGGTTTACTACATGGGCAGAGCAGAGGCCGAAGGAAATCCCCCATGCCCGATCTCAGCACCCCCATAGACTCGGCCCTCCTTCAGAAGCCTCCCAGGCAAGACCCAAGACACCCCCGCTCTTCCACGTGCAGGACTCCGTGGGTTCAGAGTCCTTAGTGGAGGGCGGGTTCACACAAGAGAGGTTCGCCAGGGTCCTGCAGTATGTCATCGATCACCTGAACCATTATGGAGTCTGTGTCGTCGATGCCTTCCTAGGTGAGTATAGTGATGGGTCTTTATGGTATCCGGTATCTACTACTGCTACTACTACTACTACTACTACTACTACTACTACTACTACTACTACTACTACTACTACTACTACTACTTGCTCTTTCTTCCCTCTTTCTTATTCATCTTAGTCTCCTATGGTATCCGGTCATTTCGCCCACATGCCATTTCGCCCACAGGTCAATTCGCCCACACTATGGAGTAATTTCGCCCAAGGTTACTGGTGGTTCATTTACCTCACTTGTTAACTACCGTACGCGAATTGACTTAAGAGTGGGCGAAATGACCGGTAACAGTCTTTATTGGGTCGGTCTGACTGCTCTGTGGAGTTTGCTATAGGGTAAAATTCTAGACTCCATGGTAAAATTCTAGTCTTTTCCCGCCCTTATTAGTGGGCTTTTTTCCTCCAGACCTTCACAGTTCCCTTCAGATACCTCTAAAACGTAATTATAAAGTGGGGGAGAGATAAAAAGAAAAGAAAAAAAATACTAACCTAACTTCAATATAACCTAACCTAACTGGTAAAATACTAGGTACATTTTTACACTAGGACCGAAATTCCCTACACAATTGGGAATGTGGTTAGGGTTCACCTTATTGAATTCTAGGAAACATTCTCTCTTATGAACTTCCGTCGCAAATCACTACTTTCGGAAATATAAGACATTTTTATAAGGAAGGAGTGTATGTTTATGAGAGGGGTGCAGTCAGTTCGTACACAAGTTGTTTCGTACACCAGTAGATTCGTACTCCAAAAAGTTGTTTCGTAGTCTATATGAAATCGTAGTCGTTTCGTACACTCGGCTCAGAGTTGAACTTAATTACTACCTTGTTCTACCTTGTTGAAGTCTTGATGTAAGCATCAGGGCCAATCTGGGGATCCGCCTTTTCCACACATTCCCTCGACCTTGAGGTACTGGATCTGGTCAATGCTGGAATTTGACCCAGCCCCTCTATAAGTCGGTCCGTGTGGCATTGGAGGCTGGTACTAGTTACGAATCTACACCAGGTATGTACGAAAAAACTCAAAATCTGTGCATGAAACAACATACAAAGCCTGGGTACGAAACAACTTGTGTACGAAACCCTGTAGCCATTATTAACCGAATAGACTCTGTTAAATTTTGTGCGAACATTATATTTTTCTGTTAGGTTAGTATATTGGGTAAATTTGCAGATGAACACCGAACTTCCTTTGGTGGACGAAACAAATTTTTTTGGAGACTTTTGATGTGGTTTGAATTAATCTGCTAACCGTTTCTGTCGCAAATCATTTTTTTTTTTTGTGTGATATGTAACAAAAATGACAAAAAAACAAATTGAACCTAACCGAACCTATACCTAACCTAACCTATACCTATACCTATACCTATACCTAACCTAACCTAACCTAACCTAACCTAACCTAACCTTTACCTAACCTAACCTTTACCTAACCTAACCTTTACCTAACCTAACCTTACCTTTACCTAACCTAACCTAACCTATACCTAACCTTTACCTAACTAAATAAAAAAAAAAAAAAAAAAAACGACAGAAACGTTTAGCAGAGTAATTCTTTAACACATCAAAACTCACCAGAAAAAAATTGTTTCGTCCACCCAAGTGAATTCGGTGTTCATCTGGAATAATACCGTTTAATGGTTTGATTAGGTTATTATTTGATGCTTTTACAAATGGAGTGTTTTTTTCCAGTCAAAACGTCTAAAAAAATTATTTTAGAAATTTGTAATCACTTTTTCGAATTGCAAAAAACACTCTTGAGGTTTGCACAGGAAAAACACTATCTCCATGAGGAAAAGCGGTAATAATGGAGGAGAGTTTCACGTTCGTTTTCAGAGACACCAACTATTTTTTCTTGGCCTACAATAGGTGCTTGTTCTAATGGTGCTAGTTTTATTTTGCGCAAACCAAAAAAAAAAAAAAAAAATGAAACCTAACCTAACCTTATGTTTTAATGAAACCTAACCTAACCTAACAGATTTTAAAGAAACATTTAACCTTAACCACAAAATTAACTTTTTTTTAATTTTTTATTTTGGTTTGCGCAAAATAAAACTAGCACCATTAGAACAAGCACCTATTGTAGGCCAAGAAAAAATAGTTGGTGTCTCAGAAAACGACCGTGAAACTCTCCTCCATTATAACCGGAAAAGCATCACATATTATGCAAAAAAAATACAACTGTTCTGAAAATCTAGGAACAGTCATAAAATAAATATTGACCAAAGTATCACTACTCTATATTTTTTAACGAGGTGAAAAATCCTGACGTTGCTGCTTACTGACTGATATTTGATGTCAGGAGAAGGGAATACTACGGTTCTTCTAAATTTCAGTTGTATTTCATAGTTAACCATATTAGGTAAACATAGGCATAATTTCACGCCCAGATCTTTCCTTTGCTATATAAAATTGTATGTTGTTAGCCATAAAATGTCGAAAATAACTTAATATACCACATTAGTTAGTGGACAAGGATACTAAACAGGTCATATCTATAAAATATTGCTTATAGTCACTAAAAATCGTCTAATGAAACTCAAAATTACAAAGGAAATTACGTTCTGGGCCTCAAGGGGTTAAGCTTTAAGTTTGGGTGATCTAATAAGGAGTCATAGTTAACATGGGGTTACGAGGGACCCTGTTTGGATTTTGTCTTCTTAGTGTGGATAAATATAAACATATGTTAGCCTTACATCAAGAAGTGCTTGTTGGGTGAACGGTATATCTTGGGAAAATTATCATATCTTTAATGACCGCTTGATAAGATTGCTCATTACTCATGGATATAGTACTGTACTAGATACATATCATGATTGTCTGTATAATGAATGCCCACTTGGGGTTGTTTTCACTAAAGTAAATGTTTACTATTAACTGTAGTTTCCTCTATAATTATTGTGTTTGATATTAACCCCTTCACGCCCAGATCTTTCCTTTGCTATATAAAATCATCTGTTGTTTGCCATAAAATTACGAAAGGTGACTTAATATACCAAATTAGCTAGTGTCAAGGATACTAAACAGGTCATATCTATTAAAATATTGCTTATAGTCAATAAAAATAGTCTAATGGTACCCAAATTACAATGGAAAGTATGTTCAAAGTATCTCAATGGGTTAATATACCAAATTAGCTAGTGGTCAAGGATACTAAACATTTTATATCTATAAAATCTTACTTACATTAATTAAAATCGTCTAATGGTGCCAAATTACAATGGAAATAACGTTCTGGGCCTCAAGGGGTTAAGAACTTGGTGACATAAGGAACTATACTTTATGAACTACACTAAAATAAGGTTGAGAAGACATTAAATATAACCATTACACAACTAGAAGGAACCATACACCCTTCACCTACAGGCCCCCATAGTATTAGGTGCTCGTTAGCCATGGTAGGCAATCCATCTAGGTCCTCAGCCCAAAACTAGGCTTGCCAGTCAGGAAGAGCATACGCCCAATCCATACTCCCAATAACCATACTCCAATTTGTGTAGAGAATTTTGGTCCTATAGTCTATTTTTTTTAACAAGGCAAAAAGTTCTGCCCCCTTGCTGGTTACTGACTGATATTTGATGCCAGGAGAAGGGAATACTACAGTTCTTCTAAATGTCAGCTGTATTTCATCATAGTTAACCCTATTATCAGGTAAACATAGGCATCATTTTAAGCATGAGACCTTCAGATAGAATGGATTTTTTGCCATGTTAAAAAAAATAGACTATAGTGTAAAAATATACCGATTCTATTAGTGACAAAATTAAGGTTCTAAAGTTGATAAATCTGACGTTGGTGTTATTGTTATTAGTATATACATTTTATTTTTGGTGGTATAATCTATGCAAATTTCAGTGCCTGAGCCTCTTGGGACTGTTATTTTAGGTTTTTGGATATGCAAATGAAGGCACTTTGAATGTTAGCTTTATGATAGGGTTACTCTTAGGAAATGGGGATCACATGAGGAAAATTTGTGACTGTCAGAGAGAGAGAGAGAGTTTAATGGGATCTCTTGTGTGGGAAGGGGAAGAAGTAGGAAAGGAAGGGGTGGTCTTACAGAAAGGGGTGAAGTGTTGAGAATGTAAACAGTCGTAAGTGAGGGGAAGATGACCCTGTATCCCCTCACACACACACACACACACGCACACGCACACGCACACGCACACGCACACACACACACAAGCACGTACTCACGCATCTCTACTGTCACACACACACACACACACACACACCTATACACACACACAGTTCTAAGGGTCTTACGTACAGGTGCAAACTCTCCTCCCTTCTTCCCACCTGCATCCACAATCCCTTCTGTACTCTCTCTCTCTCTCTCTCTTTCTCTCTCTCTCTTTCTCTCTCTCTTTCTCTCTCTCTCTCTCTCTCTCTCTCTCTCTCTCTCAAAATATCTCTTCCTCTCTCTCTCTCTCTCTCTCTCTCTCTCTCTCTCTCTCTCTCTCTCTCTCTCTCTCTCTCTCTCTCTCTCTCTCTCTCTCTCTCTCTCTCTCTCTCTCTTCTCTCTCTCTCTTCTCTCTCAAAAATTCTATACAGTCATGATACGCAGTGCCCACCCATGACACCCCCCCCCCTCCCTCCCTCAAGGCCGCACCCCCAACACACACATGGAAGGGTCTTATAACCATGACCACCACACACACGGTTGTACTGAAGGTTATACATTTGTTTAGGATTTTATTATTTATTGTTTTATTAGATTGAATGATTTGTTATTAAGGTTGAGATGTGTGACTTTAATAGGTAAGAAAGGGTATGCTCGACTTTAAATGGATGTAGAGTTATTAAAAAAAATTCTGGTATGGTTAAGTTGGGTTGGATTTAGGCTAGGTAAGGTTAGGTCAAGGTCAGCTCAGTTATAGTGAGACCGGCTTAAGCTGGCAGTCTGGGTGGAGTCGCTTGAGGCCTCCAGCTGTAAGATATTTACGTTCAAATTGTATCGGTACGTTTGTATCTCTTTTGTCCTTAGTATATCTTTTCCCCCTTTTTTCTATATTATTGTACGAATTAACCACAATTCTCTTCGACCCACGCAATGATTGTTTCCCCTTTGTTTATATTATTGTCTGAATTAAATACAAACACAATTTTCTTCCTTCGTAGATTGTGCTATAAAGTTGTAGGGATGGATGCATTTTAACTTATATTGTTGTTTATAGATTACGTAGATATATTTAAAAAAAAGTTATATTAGATTTTAACCCCTTTTATAAATATCACTAAAGTTAAGCTCAATTATCTTCAATATGTGGCAATAACGCATTCTTAAGCTGCCCCACCCAGATGCCAGTTTAAGCCGGTCAGACTATATGTCCTGTTATTCTGTTACCATACATCAAATAATTTTTATCTCGGTAACCTGAGTTCAGTTCAGTTGTTGGTCGGGATTACGAACAAATTTTCAAGTAGATCTATGCGTATTTAAGAAAATAGTGCATAAGTGGCAATATTTTTTGGGTGACAGATTTGCTTGAAAATTAGTTCCTAGAAGTGTTCGGGCAGGCTTTGTCGTCGGGCCTTTTTTGTCTCAGTGTCTGGCCTTTTTCAACGGCACTCCCTGACGTGTTTCTTCTTGCTGTCTGGGTCTTTAATTCGTTTTCTTCTCTTATTCTATCTTATTAGTTTCTTTCTTTTTCTTTCTTCTTATTTTCTCTGGTCATCCAAAAACTGTTGATTGTTCTTTTTGCTTCTTCCACATTCCCTTCTCCAAACAAATACTCCCCCACTATATCCTCTTCCTCCTCTAGGTAAGGTTGTTGTAGCCTCACACTTTTCTTTCTTTCATTAATGTAGGCTGGGCACCATAGCAGAAAATGTTTTAAATCCTCCTTTCCTTTAAGTCTGCTTTCCTACATTAATCACCAAAATGCTAAGGAAAAAAACCCTAACAGAGTCTCGTATATATTCCAGGAGGTGACCGAGCCTACACTAATCACCAAAATGCTAAGGAAAAAAACCCTAACAGAGTCTCGTATATATTCCAGGAGGTGACCGAGCAGACCGTATCCTGGATGAGGTACAATCCCTACACTCCCGCGGGGTGTTCGAGGCGGGGCAGGTGGTGTCGCGCCACGTCCAGGACCAGGAGCGGGGCAAGATCCGGGGCGACAAGATTACGTGGGTCACCGGCAACGAACCCCAGTGCTCGGCCATCGGTCAGATGGTCTCCGTGGTGGACTCGCTGGTGGCCAAGGCTAACAAGCACATGGACGCCGGCAAACTGGCCCAGTACAATATTACCTGGAGGACGAGGGTGAGTGTTGGAGTGATAGGCTGTCTGTTTTTATTAGGGTTTAATAATAGTAATAATGATGATTGTATTTTCTCCCTAAGACATACAAGAAAACCCCCCCTAGCATAATATACATATACAGTAAACCCTCTCATATTCGGACTAATTGGGCCAAGGAGTGGTCCGAGTAATGCAAGGATCCGAATAATGGGGGGATATGTAAAAAAAAAAAAAAAAAAAAAAAAAATAATTATTATAGGTGAATAGCTAGGAAATTTCGACCCCTGAAAAATAAAAAAATAAAAAAGGAGGTCCGAATAATGTCAAAGTCCGAATAATGAGGGTCCGAATACGAGAGGTTTTACTATAGTCTATTTTTTTTAACGAGGCAAAAAATCCTGCCCCCTTGCTGCTTACTGACTGATATTTGATGCCAGGAGAAGGGAATACTATGCTTCTTCTAAATTTCAGCTGTATTTTATCAGTTTACCATATTATCAGGTAAACAGAGGCATCATTTTTAGCATGAGACCTTAAGATAACATGGAATTTTTGCCTTGTTAAAAAAAATAGACTATAGGTAGTTAGATTTTATTAGGGTATTCGTAATCCGTGTGGTCAAAATGTTATTGTTTACCGTAAAAAATTCTTTATTATTTTGAATTTTCATTTTTCTTTCAAATTCTTACATGCTCATTCCTCTCTCATTCTTACACGGTCATTCCTTTGTTGTTCTCACGGTTTATGGAACTGTCGCCGATGGGAATTCTCGCCGAAACACCAACTTAGAACTCTCGCCGACGTAGAAATGTTAACCTAACCTGGACATTGGCACCTAACTTAACCTAACTGATCAAGCTAACGATAGTATTTCATCCCTGAATGCAGAAACGTGGGTAAAACTTGATTAAATGTATATCTTGGGTCCTGTAATATCAAGAATTGGAACACTCGACGACGGCGGTGAGAGTTCCGATCGGCGACAGTTCCAGGTACCGTTAGATTTTATTAGGGTATTCGTAATCAGTGTGGTCAAAATGTTATTGTTTACCGTAAAATTTTTTTTTATTATTTTGGATTTTAATTTTTCTTGTGTTTTTTCTTCTTCTTTTCAAATTCTTACATGCTCATTCCTCTCTCATTCTTACACGGTCATTCCTTTGTTGTTCTCACTCACTCACTCACTCACTCACTCACTCACTCACTCACTCACTCACTCACTCACTCACTCACTCACTCACTCACTCACTCACTCACTCACTCACTCACTCACTCACTCACTCACTCTCTCTCTTACAGGCCATGGTCGCGTGTTACCCAGGATGCGACTCTCACTACGTCAAACATGTAGACAATCCTAACGGTGACGGTAGATGCATCACAGCCATCTACTATCTCAACAAAGACTGGAAGGCTTCGGTGAGTAACATAACAACATAAGAACATAAGGAAGCTACAAGAGGCCGCGAGGCTATCACAAATAGGGTGGTAAATGACTGGAATGGACTCAGTCGTCAGGTAGTTAGTGTGGAGTCAATAGGGAGTTTTAAAAGGAGGCTAGACGATTTCATGGATGGGTATGAAAGGTGGATGTAGGTAGTGTTAAGTAACAGGAACTACCACATGTAGGTCTCACGGCCTCTTGTAGCTTCCTTATTTTCTTAAGCTTCAGGTAGTAAATTCAGTAAAAAAAAGTACACATACAAGATAAATAGATTGTAAAACACTAATATTCAATAATTTAATACGTATTGTAACTCCATACCAACCATAACTATCGTATTTATACATACACATAGTAAAGGAGTAAAAAATAACCAGAAACCCTTAATAGAATGAATGTATGAAGCAATTTGGAAGTTAAATTTGGCGCCAATTCTCCCTCTTGCCCCCCCCACTACCTGTGCTTTACGCGCCACACGGGGCCCCTTGAGCAGTCACGTACGCCATGGGAAGGCGCCAATGCTTATAAAACCCATTACCCATTAACCCATTCACCTTATATAATGGGTTATGGCTACTATTGGTCATTCTTAAGGTCACTCAATACTAAATAAAAGTTATATTAAGGTGGATGATGTTAATTCAGCGTTAAAAAGTTCATTCAAGGGCAAGGTCATTTTGATCTTATTTATATTTTTTTCTGCTTTTGCTTTCAATTCAACCTTGTGTGTTCTCTTTCCCTGTCTGCCTAAGGGGGCATTCCAGGACAGGTGGCCCACCAAAATGACAAATTAACACCTCACCAACTCCGATTTTGCTTAAATTTGGCACATGTTATGAGTGTTGCTGCCATATGCCTTGTGCAAAATTTGAGCACTAGGGTCAACGGGTCTCCTGTAAGAGGTCATCAAAATTTTGGCATGACCTCGAAAATGACCTAAAAGATCAAACTTCAAATGTCCCTAAAATCTTTATTTATAAACTTGGAGAGATGGTTTTAATATCTTTTTTACTCAGTATGAGTCTCTGAATCATTCTAGGTTTACAGAATTAACTTACATCAATAACTGAAAAAAGGGCACAAAATTTGAACTTTGACCTTGACCTGTGACCTTGAAGTTCACTCGCGACAAAAAAAATAATTTAGTCAGAATTGAAGCTTTGTATGTTTACTTCAAAATAACATAAACAAATTGTGTCTTATTCTGCATAGGTAAGCCTGTACAGGTTCTCAAAGCCGACTTTTTTTTGTTTTTTTCATAAATAATGTGTTTTTCTAATTTTCTTCCAGATATATTTTGGTTTAAGTAGCTAATTACTAACCTAATGTGAATGTCAAAATGGTGAGAAAGGTATGTTGTGATCCCATGAAAAAACACAACAGTAAGATAATAAAAGCTCTCATTCCTGTGCCTAAAACATTATATAAATATTTGGGACTACAGGCAGGTCAAATGATTTGTAAAAATTGCCACCATAATCTTGTGGCTTTGAGAAAGAAATCTGGTTCTGCTTCTGCGGTCTGTGAGGATAAAGAGTTGGTTGTTGGGATGTTTGTAGCTTGCATTTACATGGAGGAACTATGGTTTGCAATGATTGAGGAAATGTCAGAGGAGTTTGGTGATGCATTGATGATATTCTTGCACCCCAAAGGAAAGTCAGGGTCTCATGCATTTGTACAGTCTAAAGCTGACAAGTGTTGGGTGACCCATGAGAACGTTTTGCGGATCATGACAAACCCAAACCTGCAGGGAGCCAGGAGAATTCGTTACTGCTTCAAGCTTAATGAAATGGAAGAAGCTGAGCAGAATTTTTTGTCATTACAAAAATAAAACTTCAAAGGATTTGTAAACATGAATTATGACAAAATGTACCTACCTACAAATATATGATAACTTTATCTCATTAATTAATAAAATTTAATTATCCAAAAATCTCATTATATGGACCGTGTGGTTGGGGAAAGAGGTAGGTTGGGTGCATTTGAGTTGGTTCCTCGTACCGCATCCTGGTAACACACATGATGAATTGAAAAGTACTTTTTAACAAATTTATTAATTTATTTTTCATTTTATAATTTAATTTATGAGCTTACTATTTTACTAAACAATTTTTATTCATTAGTTCAATCAATTGAATAAATGGTTCACTCTAACATAATTTTTCTTATTTATTTGTATTAATATTCATTATCTGTGGCTAAAACTCATTTTTCATAGCTAAATAGGTATATAAAAATAGAAAAACATGGTCCGAATATAGGCATAACATATTTCTGCCTGGCTTTGAGAACCTGTACAGACTTACCTATGTAGAATAAGACACAATTTTTTTATGTTATTTTGAAGTAAACATACAAAGCTTCAATTTTGACTAAATGATTTTTTTTGTCGCGAATGAACTTCAAGGTCACAGGTCAAGGTCAAAGTTCAAATTTTGTGCCCTTTTTTTAGTTATTGATGTAAGTTAATTCTGTAAACCTAGAATGATTCAGAGACTCATACTGAGTAAAAAAGATATTAAAACCACCTCTCTAAGTTTATAAATAAAGATTTTAGGGACATTTGAAGTTTGATCTTTTAGGTCATTTTCGAGGTCATGCCAAAATTTTGATGACCTCTTACAGGAGACCCGTTGACCCTAGAGTGCTCAAATTGTGCACAAGGCATATGGCAGCAACACTCCTAACATGTGCCAAATTTAAGCAAAATCTGAGTTGGTGAGGTGTTACTCTCTGGGCCACCTGTCCTGGAATGCCCCTAAGAAGGAAATTGAAGCAAAGGAAGATTTAAGTTATGCTGCGTGAGGTTTTATAACGGGTTTAGGTTTTATTAGGGTTTGTGTATCACTTATAAAATTATGGAAAGAAATGTATTATGATGATTTAGATTTTCATAAGACGAGGGGTTTATTTACCACCTTGACTCAATCCTGGTCAATATTTATGACAAAAATAGGTTGAATAGAATAGCCTACTTGACATAATTAATTAAGAAAATATAACTATACATAGATATACAATTTATTCATCAAGATATACAGTTGCAATGACCTACTACTACTTTTACTACTACTACTACTACTTTTACTATTACTACTACTACTACTACCAAAGGTGGGCACCAAACCGTTAATCCGTTAATCGTTAATTAACGAAGTTAACATTTTTGTTAACGATTTAACTTTTAAGTAAACTTTGTAAATCATTATCGGACTAATTAACTTCCGTTAACTCAAGTCCGCTAACCCAAAAATTTCATAAAAACCGGTAAACGTTTAAAAGTTTCTATTATTATGTATATGTATTATATAAGTTATATATAAATTATGTATATATCGTGTTTTTCATTTTTTTATTTTTATTTCTTTCTGCCACTTTATCAATAATTTTTTTTAGTTTAATACTAATACAGTTTCATTTAAAAAATTTCACCCTTTTCTGGCTCTATAAGCCTTTAAAAACCTAAAACAGGGCCAAAACTATGAAAGCAGCTCTTTTTAGTTTTTTTAAAAAAGTGAAAACTATAAAATTGCCTTTTTTTTTTTTTTTTTTTTTTTTTTTTTTTTTTTTTTTTTTTATTTTTTTTTTTTTTTTTATAACTAAAGCAAAAAAAAAAACTATAGTTTTTGGGTTCTAAAGCCCTTAAAAAACCCATGAAGGCTGATTTTATAGTTTTAGCACTTTTCAAAGGTGTTTTTAGGTGGTTTTAGAGCAAAAACAGATTTTTTTTTCTTTTTTTCTAGAATAAAAATTTACGTTAACGGTTTATCGATAACTTCCGTTACATTTTTAAAGAATTAACTGATTAACGGTTATCGAAGTTAATTTTTTGGATAACGGATTAACGGTTAACGAAGTAAACTTTTTGATTAACGGCGCCCACCACTGACTACTACTACTTTTACTACTACAGTACTACTTCTATTACTATTACTAATTTACTACTACTACTACTACTACTACTACTACTACTACTACTACTACTTCTATTACCATTACTACTACTACTTCTATTACCATTTCTACTACTACTACTACTACTTCTATTACTACTTCTACTACTACTATTACTTCTACTACTACTATTACTTCTACTACTACTATTACTACTACTACTACCACTACCACCAATTCTACTACTTCTACTACTTCCAATTCTACTGCTACTACCTATTCTACCACCACTACTATTACTTGCCACCACCACCACCACCACCACCACCACCACTACTACAATTTCCATAATTTTGTTCCCAGGACGGCGGTGTGCTGAGAATTTACCCCGAGGACAAATCAGACTGCATAGCGAACATCGACCCTGCCTTTGACCGCATGCTGTTCTTCTGGTCAGACAGACGCAACCCACACGAGGTCCTGCCTGCCAAAATCACCAGGTGGGTACAAAGGTGGTGACGGGAAAGGAGAAGGAAAAGGTAAAGGAAGGAAAGAAAGGAAGGAAAGAGTGAACAGAGTAAGGAAATGAAAGGAAAAGTAAGGGGATAGGAAAGTAAAAGTAAAGGTTAAGGAGAGAAAGAAAGGAAATAGGGAACAGAGTAAGGAAAGGAAAGAGTAAACAGAGTAAGGAAAGGAAAAGTAAGGGTAAAGGAAGGAATGAAAGGAGAGTAAAGGGTAGCACAAGGGGAGAGTAGTGGTGATTGGAAAAGTAAGGGTAAAGGAGTGAAAGAAAGGAAAGAGTAAACAGAGTAAGGAAAGGAAAGGAAAGAAAAAAAGGAAAGAGTAAAGAGTAACATGAATAGTAAGTCAATGAAGAAAAGGTTAGGTTAGGTTGATTACTATACAGGTATCGGGTCATTTACACCCTTACAGAGGTGAACTTTTGATATTTCTGACCTTTTCAGTGTATAATGAACTTTGTTGGTTACATTAGATGAAAGTTTGTATACTTACGTACATGCAGCCACCACAAATACTACACGCAGACAGGGAAATTAAAACCATACTTACATACTGAATCAAATTGAACCCTGCATTTACCGAACTTATTAGGTAAATCCCCGCATGTACCAAACTGGCGGATAAGGTATTCTTGCATTACTCGGACCACTCCTTGGCCCAATTAGTCCAAATATGCGAGGTTTTACTGTATACAGGGAGGTCCCGTTATACGAGCATTCGGTATACGAGAATCCGATGATACGAGATGTGTAAATTAGGGTCTATTTTCAATATACGAGATCGAAAATCCAATGCTACGACATTCAAACTGGGGTGAGTAAAATTATCAAGTTCAAAATACTCGCCCTACCACTCCCAGTCTGGACAAAGGGGGATTTGGTTGACCCCAGTCAGGTCACCCCTAGCAAGCCGTGACCTGAAGGGTAATTAAGCATATGGCGCGGCCTGATCCTTAGTGGTAATTAGCCAGGTGTGCGGCTCCAACCTTGGGACTGCAAGCAATGACCTGAAGGGTAATTAAGCATATGGCGCGGCCTGATCCTTAGGGGTAATTAGCCAGGTGTGCTGCCCCAATCTTAGGACCTCTACACTACCCTCTTTTGTATCACGCGGCGTCCCCTACAGTAAACGTCTTTTTTGCTTGTTATGCATGTTTTATTTAATTAATGTGCAGTTATGTTATTTTGTGTGCTATTTTCTCTTTCAGAATGCTTTTTCTACAGAATAGGTAGTAGTGTGGGTAATATAGACGCTGTGTGTTTGTTGTGTTTCCTATAGTTTATTTTAGCTTGAAAAACACTTTTTTTTTTTTTTTTTTTTTTTTTTTTATTAAATTGATGGTCCTGGAACCAAACCTATATTTTACCATTAGTTATGTGTTTCGTTATACGAGATTTCGCTTTACGAGTATGCCAGGTGGAACCTAACTGCTCGTGTCTTCGGGACCTCCCTGTAGTGGTCTGTAAAATCGAGGGTTTACTGGAATACAACAAAATAGCCTATACAGTAGTGAGCAGCATGGCTGAGGTGTGGCTTCCCCCTGCAGGTACGCCATCACGGTGTGGTACTTGGACCAGAAGGAGCGGGAGGAATACTTTGCCCGGGGGCAGAGGAGACCCACAGCCTGCACATGACTGGGTGTCGGCCCCCCACCCTGCCGCCACCCCACCACAGGGCCCCCGGCACACCCACACCCACACCTCTGTTACTGACCTGCACCCACGCCCGAGGAAACCAGGATTGCGTCTTGCTTTAATTCCATCTCTTGTTTTTTCCTTACTGCTCTCCACATCCCAGAGCTTAGTGTGTGCGTGTGTGTACGTGCGTGTGTGTACGTGCGTGTGTGTACGTGCGTGTGTGTACGTGCGTGTGTGTGTGTGTGTGTGTGCTGTAATGTATGGTGATGGTCCTGGGTGAGTGACAGGACTCCCTCCCTGGCAGTGGGTGTTGTGACTTCTCTGTCAACATGGCAGGTACTCATGCTATTGTATTCTCTTTCCTCAACTTTCCTCAGTCATCAATGCTGTCTTGAAGCCTGCCACAGAATTATACTCTGATTCCTGGATGTACGTATATTTTTTCAGCTTGCATAGGGCAGGAAGGGAATTAATGATTGGCGGCCTAGGGAGTGGCGTCCATGACAGAGGCTGCCTCGGCGGCACACAATCATGGCACCGGAGTGAGGCAGTGACAGTCTTGGGCTGAGCCGTGTGCCTCCAGCCTCTTACTATTACTCTACATATACAGATAACCTTTACGCTGTACAGATAATCACTGCACTTTGCTACTTTGATGGCCTGAAGGAGTCATTGTGATATGGTAATGCCTGTTGCTGCTGCATAGTGTCTGCATCCCTGTGTACCATTGTTAACCATTGTTCTTGTGCCACAGTACAGGCAGAGGCTAGATACAGGCGAAGAAGGCTCGAGTACGTGTGTGAACTGTAACTGTAGCCGTGGTGTAGGCGAGGATGAGCGGTCACGGGAGAGGCATGAAGCCCTCTTGAAGCTTACCAAGAGGACACGGAAGGATGCACAGTGTGTAACAAATGTCCCCGACCCCCGAAACAAGCCAGTCTATTGGCTGTGTCCGTCACTTGATGTGTGGCTGCCCGGGCTGTCTTGCCTGCGGCCACACTGCTTCAAGGAGAGGAAATACCTCACCGCCACTGTGATGCAGCAGCAGACGTTGCACTCGCCACACACAGCAGTGCCTACGTGGTGAAGGATGAGGGTGTGTGTGGGTGTGGGCAGGGTGGAGAGTGACGCCGGTGTACTTAGGAAGACCCACAATGCTGCAGTGTTGCTATTATACACTACACATATTTATTACACAACAGTTGTTTGCTAATGCCTTGTACAGGAGATGGTTGTGATATATTTATTAGGAATTTACGGTGAATTTGGTACCCAGAAAAAAAGACTTCCCTAATTCATAACCAAAGATTGATTTATATGAAATTGTGTTAGCTGAAGCGACGCCTTGACACCGCTGCAATGGCGAGAAGAAACTATTGATAATCCTTTGCCTGAACCTGCACTCCCTGATACATATGTACAACAGACTTCTCGGTGTCAGGTCAGGTCAGGTGAGCTGTGATGCCCCACCCCCTGCTGTATATTGACCTGAATATACTACACTTTTGCTTCATATTAACCCCTTCACGCCCAGATATTTCCTTTGCTATAAAAAATCATATGTTGCCGAGCCATAACATTTCGAAAAGTAACTGAATATACCAAATTAACTAGTGGACAAGGATACTAAACAGGTCATATCTATAAAACATTGCTTATATTCACTCAAAATCGTCTAATGGTGCCCAAATTACAATGGAAATTACGTTGTGGGCCTCAAGGGGTTAACGTCTCGTCACAAAAGTTGATACACATTACCAGGAGTTTTATTTGGACATTTTTCTCGCTGCTCTTCTCAGTCAAGCTGCATCAGTAGCTTTATCACCCGTCTGTACTGAATGTTCGTATTGATTCTCATTGTGATTGATTCGTATAATTCACGGAAGCGCTCACGTCCGCTTCCTATTGATTTCAACTCAACGGATGGAAAGTAACAGTGTATTGAGCGTAAGGTTCACTCGATACACTCTAAATATAATAGGAAATGAAGGATTATTACATAGTTATTTCTATTTTTTTCTGCATCAGGGCTTATATTATAGAGATAAAGTTATTGTGACATTGGTGCTATAGCGTGTACAGGCATCGGCATAGGAATCATCTTGCACGGCGCTTACACTGGAGAGACGCAAACTCTTTATTAACTCACGGATTTTTTACTCTTATCCCAGCCATGAACTTGCTATAAGCCTCCAGTTATATGCCTCACAGAAACTTCCCTTACTCACCCCCTTGTCCCAATTCCCAATTTATGATCTCCTTCCCCCAAGAAATACACGTCCTTCCTCTTCTTAAAGCCATTCTGCTTTAAAGTTCCGTTCCTTTCCCCTTCCCTCACCGTTTCACTCTTTCTCTATAACCCCTCCCCTTTACTATGCTTTGCCATAGTGCCATATGACCTCTGATGTCTGGCACATTTTCCCTTTTAGCATTAATTAATTCCCATCAATGAATACAGTTATGATTTTGACAACCTCACATTTTGTACATTTATTATTTGAGTCGACATAAGAACATAAGAAAATAGTCTGACAGTTGACATAAGAAAATAATCTGACAGTTGACGTAAGAAAATAGTCTGACAGTTGACGTAAGAAAATAGTCTGACAGTTGACGTAAGAAAATAATCTGACAGTTGACGTAAGAAAATAGTCTGACAGTTGACGTAAGAAAATAGTCTGACAGTTGACGTAAGAAAATAGTCTGACAGTTGACGTAAGAAAATAGTCTGACAGTTGACGTAAGAAAATAGTCTGACAGTTGACGTAAGAAAATAGTCTGACAGTTGACGTAAGAAAATAGTCTGACAGTTGACGTAAGAAAATAGTCTGACAGTTGACGTAAGAAAATAGTCTTATAGTTGGAGTAGCCGCAGTTTTTCCCGTGTATGCGCCAGCGCCAGATGAAGTGCTGGATCAAGATATTCTGTACATACATAAACCCAGTACCTATACTTTATTGTAAGTCATGTGTACTATTGTCACCAAATGAATGACAAAACTGACTAAGGGCAGATCAAACTTTATGCCGAATGAATAAAAGATTGCAATTGTTTAATGTTCTACCTCAACCTTCACCTTTTTAGGCATGAAATCAATCAATCTACCTCGACCTTAATTAAGTGATGAGTGCTTTTAAAGTGGAATATACGAACAGAAATGTAAGACTAATATTATATACAGATTCTAGAATATTGAAGGGACATCTCTCTCCCACTATGATATGTTTTAGATATCAGGCACCTAGAATTGAAACGGCACAAGCGCCACTTTTAAAAAACTGAGAAAAACGTGCTTAAAGTTTAATCTAATATCTTCATTTGTTGCAGATTTACTTTCAAAAACACTTTAGGTGCATTTTTTTCATGATAAACAGTGGCGCTTGTGCCGTTTCATATCTTGATTTTCTTAGATTAAACTTTAAGCGCATTTTTCTCAGTGTTTTAAAAGTGGCGCTTGTGTCGTTTCAATTCTAGGCGCCTGATATATCTGAAGGGATCTGAGAAGGTCCGGAGAAAAAAGCCACTAATAAGGCCGGGAAAGGACTAGAATTTGACCCTAATCTGGAGTCTTCTTTCTTTTTGTCTAACTTTTTGTTTTAATAACTGAATTGGATAGGTTGTTTCGGGTCGGTGGTGGTCGTTAGCCATGGCAGGCAATCCACCTAGGAGAGGGACAACTCTGACTTCAAACCCGGGCATGTGGTGCTCGTTAGCCATGGTAGCCAATCTCCTCTCATAACTAAAGTAAGGCATCCCCTGTATTATTTTGGTCATCCTTCTCTGCACCGATTCTAACAAGACTATATCCATCCTGTAATACGGAGACCAAAACTGAACCGCATAGTCTAGGCGAGGTCCGACTAGAGCCAAATATAGCTTTAAAATAACCTTGACACTTCTACTTTTGACACTTCTGGTAATGAATCCTAACACCCTATTAGCTCGATGGCAATCCAATGGCAATGTATCGCTGTAAAGATCAGAGGGTGAGAAAGATTTGGGAGTGCGGGTAAGCTCAGACCTCCATCCTAGGAAACTCTGTGCTGTATTGAGGCTAGAAATAGAGCTAATAGGGTGTTAGGATTCATTACCAGGAGTGTTAAAAGTAGAGGTGCTGAGGTTATTTTAAAGCTATATTTGGCTCTAGTCGGACCTCACCTAGACCATGCGGTTCAGTTTTGGTCTCCGTATTACAGGATGGATCCTTGTTAGAATCGGTCCAGAGAAGGATGACCAAAATGATTCATGGGATGTCTAACTTTAGTTATGAGAAGAGATTAAAGCTATTAAATTTACACTCACTTGAGTAAGGAGCGATCTGATAGAAGTTTTTAAGTGGT
This sequence comes from Chionoecetes opilio, assembly GCA_016584305.1. Lineage (NCBI taxonomy): Eukaryota > Metazoa > Arthropoda > Malacostraca > Decapoda > Majidae > Chionoecetes > Chionoecetes opilio. The sequence continues at coordinate 256,484 of JACEEZ010006337.1, read as the reverse complement.
TAAAGGGATACAATAAAGGAGAAGTAGGAAAAGTTCTTACGGCTAGTAAGCAGGGTAGAACAAGAAGTAATGGATTCAAACTGGAAAAGTGTAATTTAAAAAAAGAAATAGGGAGAAACTGGTTCACAAATAGGATGGTAAATTATTGGAATGGACTCGGTCGTCAGGTAGTTAGTGCGGAGTCAGTTGGGAGTTTTAAAAGGAGGCTAGACAATTTCATGGATGGGTATGGAAGGTGGGTAGGTAGTGTTAAGTAACAGGAACTACCACGTGTAGGCCTTGATCTCCCAGCCTTTTGTAGCTTCCTTATTTTCTTATGTTCTTATAAGGACAACTCCATCCACAAGCCCGGGCAGGTGGGGCTCGTTAACCATTTTAGACAATCCACCGAGGCCCTCAGCCAAACACTGGGATTGCCCGTCAGGAAGAGCATCCGAGGCGGCAAAGTCACGCTGCAAATAGAAAAGATGAGCGACGACAACAATGCAATGTCCCTCAGTCCCCGGCAGCTCTTAACCCTTCACGCCCAGACCTTTCCTTGGCTATAAGTGCCATATGACCTCTGATGTCTGGCACATTCACCTTTTTGGCATTAAATCAATCAATTATTTCCTTTGATATAAAAAATTGTATGTTGTCGAGCCATAAAATTACGAAAAGTAACTGAATATACCAAATTAGTTAGTCGACAAGGATACTAAACAGGTCGTAGCCATAAAATATTGCTAATAGTCACTAAAAAATTGTCTAATGGCACCCAAATTACAATGGAAAAAAGGTTCTAGGTCTCAAGGGGTTACATGGGCGAGGGGGCCAAGAATCCCCAGGTACGTTGTCGCGTTCGATGGAGCGGTGAAGGTGGGGACAGAATGTTGGAGCAGTGTGAGGCTAGAGGAGTTGTGGAGAGGCTGGCGAGGAGAAGAGTCTGTGTATGTTGTGTACAGGAGGCAAGATACTGCGGCTGGTTGTACTGAGTCACATGTTACCAGTAGCAGGGGACAACTCTGACCAGACACCAATTTATATACAGTAAAACCTCTCATATTCGGACTAATTGGGCCAAGGAGTGGTCAGAGTAATGCAAGGATCCGAATAATGGGGGGATATGTGTAAAAAAAAATATATAAATCTATAATAATATAAGCGAAAGTGTGTGTGTGTGTCTGTCTGTGCGTGTGTGTGTCCGCGATAGGTGCCGCCCCCAGTACCCCAATCCCATCATATGGCACAGTTTTGGAACCAGCTCGACCAGGGGCAACTTTTAAGCCCACTTATGAGATGATCCGATCACTTTTTTTTTTTTTTTTAGCAGCCTATTAGCGAGAATTGTGAAAAAAATATGTGGTTGCGAGAATTGAGGAAACCTTGATGTAGGGTGATGGGTAATGGGTGAGTGAATGGGTGGGGTGATGGGTAATGGGTGTGGGGTGATGGGTGAGTGAATGGGTGGGGGGTGATGGGTGAGGGGTGATGGGTAATGGGTGTGTGGTGATGGGTAATGGGTGAGTGAATGGGTGGGGGGTGATGGGTAATGGGTGAGTGAATGGGTGGGGGGTGATGGGTAAGGCGTTAATACATACATTTCTACATCCATGATTTCAGGAAAGTTAGAAGGGGCTACCTGGAGAGTCTATGTTTGGTGGGAAGGCCCACCAAACACACTCTCCAGAAAGCTGTGTTTGGTGGGCCGAAGGCCCACCAATAGCCCTCCGCAGGAGCTAGCCAAAAAGTCCGCCCGGAGGGCGGCTTTGCGGCTAGTAAATAAATAAAAATCTAGGGGTTTATAGTATAGCTAGAAAATTCGACCCCTAAAAAAAAAAAAAAAAAAATTAGGTGTTTATAGTATAGCTAGGAAATTTCGACCCCTAAAAAAGAAAAAAAAAAAAAAAGGAGGCCTGAATAATGTCAAAGTCTGAATAATGAGTGTCCGAATACGAGAGGTTTTACTGTAATGTAATATATTATATGAGGCGCTTATTTCAGAAAGTGGATAAGTGCCATCCATAAAAAACGTAGAAAATGGCTTCAAAATGTTTCGGTGTTCAAAATGTCATAACTTTTGAACATTGAAACATTTGGAGGCATTTTCTTAGTTTTTTATATATGGTGCTTATCGACTTTCTGAAATAAGCGCCTCATATTTTAATTTGCAGTATTGATATACTGTATAGTGATTTATTAATTCTTGGTTGTATGTTTGTTTGTATGTATGTATGGTTGTTTATTATTACAGGAGTGAAGGACGTCTGCTGGTGTGTGTGTGTGTGTGTGTGCTGTTCCCTGTCCCTGTGTGTGCCATGATGCCGTCAAGAGGCTGTGCGGAGACACTTCATAGAGGGAGAAGAGTTGTACTGGAGACGCTGAAGAGTTGTACTGGAGACGCTGAAGAGTTATACTGGAGATGCTGAAGAGTTGTACTGGAGACTCTGAAGAGTTGTACTGGAGACGCTGAAGAGTTGTACTGGAGACGCTGAAGAGTTGTACTGGAGACGCTGAAGGGTTGTACTGGAGACGCTGAAGGGTTGTACTGGAGACGCTGAAGGGTTGTACTGGAGACGCTGAAGGGTTGTACTGGAGACGCTGAAGGGTTGTACTGGAGACGCTGAAGGGTTGTACTGGAGACGCTGAAGGGTTGTACTGGAGACACTGAAGAGTTGTACTGGAGACGCTGAAGGGTTGTACTGGAGACGCTGAAGGGTTGTACTGGAGACACTGAAGGGTTGTGCTGGAGACGCTGAAGAGTTATACTGGAGATGCTGAAGAGTTGTACTGGAGACGCTGAAGGGTTGTACTGGAGACGCTGAAGAGTTGTACTGGAGACGCTGAAGGGTTGTACTGGAGACGCTGAAGGGTTGTACTGGAGACGCTGAAGGGTTGTACTGGAGACTGAAGAGTTGTACTGGAGACGCTGAAGGGTTGTACTGGAGACTGAAGAGTTGTACTGGAGACGCTGAAGGGTTGTACTGGAGACTGAAGAGTTGTACTGGAGACGCTGAAGGGTTGTACTGGAGACTGAAGAGTTGTACTGGAGACGCTGAAGGGTTGTACTGGAGACTGAAGAGTTGTACTGGAGACGCTGAAGAGTTGTACTGGAGACGCTGAAGAGTTGTACTGGAGACGCTGAAGGGTTGTACTGGAGACGCTGAAGTGTTGTACTGGAGACGCTGAAGAGTTGTACTGGAGATGCTGAAGAGTTGTACTGGAGACGCTGAAGGGTTGTACTGGAGACGCTGAAGAGTTGTACTGGAGACGCTGAAGGGTTGTACTGGAGACACTGAAGAGTTGTACTGGAGACGCTGAAGGGTTGTACTGGAGACGCTGAAGGGTTGTACTGGAGACACTGAAGAGTTGTACTGGAGACGCTGAAGACAGTAGACACATCATCACTATACAGACAAGGTTAGTGTCTGTGTGTTCTTACCTATAGTCTATTGTTTTTTACGAGGCGAAAATCCATTTATCTTAAGGTCTCATGCTTAAATTGAGGCCTATGTATACCTGATAATATGGTTAACTGTGATAAAATACAGCTGAAGCTTAGAAGAAGCGTAGTATTCCCTTCTCCTGGCATCAAATATCAGTCGGTAAGCAGCAAGGGGGCAGGATTTTTCACCTCGTTAAAAAAATAGACTATAGCTGTGTTTTTCTAGGGTGGAGTCAAGCTTATTGTATATTTTACTACTATTTATCGTGTTTGTCTTTGGTACGTACTGTGATATATGTCTACCACACACGACATCTTTCAACAGCTGTTCAAGTGATCTGTTGGTCTGTCTGGCACACTGAATTTACACACAGCTTTTGTTATATCTTTATTTTAGTGTGTGTATTTTTATACCAGTTTTGCGAGTCTCCATTCCTAATATCCTGCCCCCATCTTACTCCTGCCCGTTCCAGTTCCTTCCCTCATTTGTCCTCCCTTTCCCGACCTCCCTGTCTTGCGGACATTCTCCCGGAATCCCCCTCCTTCTCCCTGGAAAATGTAACCTCCTTCCTCCAACAAATCCACATCCTACATCTGATTTAACCATCCTGCTGTAACATTCCGTTCTTTCCCCTTCCCTCATTGTTTCACTATTATTCTTTAACCCTGACCCTTTATATGCTTTGCCATAGTGCCATATGACCTCTGATGTCTGGCACATTCACCTTTTATGGCATTCAATCAATCAATCAATCCATTCAAGATCAAGAGTCATACATTACGGCATAACTTCAGTATTCAGTCATGATTGTCGCTGTCAACTATTTTCCTGTGTATATTTGAGACTCTTCAATTAATCACAGTATTGTTTAGAAGCCCGTCACCCCATCAGAAGACAGACACACACTCTACTCATGGCTTTCTTTGAGATGTTTGCAAATTCATATTGTTTCTAAAATGACAAAGTAATGCCAGGCCTCTCACCACAAGGCAGCCCTTCCCCCACACCCACAAAAAGGTTCATATAAAGAGGAAGATTGCTTTATTTTTATTGTAAATTACTAAATAGATACAACATTTAAAGGTTACAAATATACCAAACAAGATTCAGGGATTAATACTGTAAAATATAACTATTTCTCTACCAACTACACCACTTCCCCCATACACACACTTTAATGATGATGTACTTTGTCACCTTATAAATCTAGACTATGTACAATACTTGGACATGTCACTTATAAATCTAGAATATGGACAGTACTTGGACATGTCACTTATAAATCTAGAATATGTACAGTACTTGGACATGTCACTTATAAATCTAGAATATGTACAATACTTGGACATGTCACTTATAAATCTAGACTATGTACAGTACTTGGACATGTCACTTATAAATCTAGACTATGTACAGTACTTGGACATGTCACTTATAAATCTAGAATATGTACAATACTTGGACATGTCACTTATAAATCTAGAATATGTACAGTACTTGGACATGTCACTTATAAATCTAGACTATGTACAGTACTTGGACAACTATGATAAAAGTGCTGCAAAATATTCTCTCTACTAATCATTATAAACGCCCGACAGAGAGGAGTGCAGCGAGCCACCGGTCTTCAAGGCGCCTCGAGGTGGAGATTCACACCAGGAGAGGAGCGTCCCTGCAAGAGGCATCCCAGTGTACTACTGCTACAAATACCTAGACGACCGCCTCAGACTGTGGTGAGGCGATGTCTGTACGGTGTGAGTTCGAGTAACACCAAGGTAAATATATAATAATGGGAAATCAGATTTATTCCCCGAATTGTGATCGTTACCCTTTCGGTGCGTCTGTGAAATTCTTCTTCTGACGGGATAATTGTGGTCCCAGGGCAGTGTATTGCTATGTCAGTCTTACTTACTCCCCCCTATGGATCAGTACATTAGTTCCCTGTCATAGCATCCATGACCAGTGAATACATCCTCCTTGTCTTGAGGGCTGCAGCTTCCCTTCAGAATAACATCACAACCACAGAAGAGAGAAGTTATCAAGTGACGGCCCTTTGAACAGTTGCACTCTACTGTCGTGATGTTATTCTGAAGGGGATGCTGCAGCCCTCATGACAAGGTGTAAGTATTCCCTGGTCATGGAGGCTGGGACAGGAAACTAATGTACTGATCCATAGGAGGAAGACTGACAGAGCAATACACTGCCTCTGGACCCTCAATTATTATGTCAGAAGAATAGTGATGACAGGATAACAATCACAGTTCGGGGAATAAATCTTGTTTCCCATTATTATATATACATATTTACCTTGGCGTGACTTGAACTCACACGGTATAGACTTTGCCTCGTCACATGTGGAAGCGGTTGTCTAGGTATTTGTAACAGTACACAAGCAAGAGGCGACTTGTGGTGTGTAAGGCTACAGGACATTGCCTCCTACACCAAGGCAACTTGTGGTGATTAAGGAAGGCTACAGGACATTGCCTTCTCCTACAGTGCACCAAACAGAGTAGTATTATAATAGTTTGGGAGAATAACAGTGCAAGTTTAAAAAATAATTTATTGTAAAGAAGTAACAATCATATATTTTACACACATGTCAAAACCGTCGCTGTGCGAGAATAGATGGCATACTAAGTACTGGACTGTATTTTTTCACAAGAATATTTTGTATAAATTTTTTTTATTTTTTTTTAAATTTGGAGAGTCTACTCTTAAACCATTGATGCTTAAACACCCTGTCACTTAAGTCTGATACTCTGCGGTTGGGTGTTTGGGGAGAGAGGTGTTGTCTTGGAGGTGGTGGCAGTGGGCTCCAGCGCCTCGGCAGCACGTCTGGAAGGGAGAAAAAAGAGTAAGCATTGCACATCCTTAAGAAAGTTCTTCACTAATAGTAGTAATAATAACAGCTGTTGGTGCTCTCATACACTGCTTGACCGTTTCAACCATACTGTCTTTACTCAAAACAACGACCTTACAACGTCTGAGTTGCTAAAAAAATCTTCCATATCACTTGTAAATCAATTAAATTAAAATTACTTGGACAAAAGTGCTAATAATGGCAAAAATTTAAGTAAGTTTCCACAGAGATATACAAACTGGTACAGTGGACCACCTGTAAGTATTGTTAGTTTTCTGAATCTTACGCCAGCAGCGAGGCATCACTCTGGAAAGGGAAAACCTGGCTTAAACAGAAAGATGTTGATGGAGCACTGAATAATCATTTAAGACAGATATACAGTAAAACCTCTTGTATTCGGACTTTGACATTATTCGGACCTTTTTTTTTTTTTTTTTAGGGGTCGAAATTTCCTAGCTATATACACCTAGATTTTTTTTTTTTTTTTTTTTTAGGGGTCAAAATTTCCTAGCTACATAATTTATACCTAGTTTTTTTTATTTATTTATATTTATTTATTTATGTTTTTTTTTTTTTACATATCTCCCCATATATAATCCCCCCATTACTCGGACCACTCCTTGGCCCAATTAGTCCGAATACGAGAGGTTTTACTGTATACACTAAATTTGCTGAGTAATATATACCACCAAAATCTATAATATACCCTAAGTTTTTAATGAGATAAGATCATTGCTACTTTACTTTGCTCTACTGCTTGTATAAAAAACAATGGAGCAGAGTAAAGTAGCAATAATTTTATCTCATTAAAAACTTAGGGTATATTATAGATTTTGGTGGTATATATAATTAGGCAAATTTAGTGTTTATATCTGTCTTAAATGATTATTCAGTGCTCCATCAACATCTTTCTATTTAAGTCAGATTTTCCCTTGCCAGAGTGATTGATGCCTCGCTGCTGGCGTAAGATTCAGAAAACTAACAATACTTTCAGGTGGTCGACTGTACCAGCTTGTATCTCTTTGGTGAACGTACTTAAATGTTTGTCATTATTAACAATTTTGTCCAACTCATTTTGATTTCATTGATTCTCATTTTGATTTCATTGATTTACAAGTGATATGGAGATTTTTTAGCAACTCAGACAACGTAAAGTGGCAAGATCCTTGTTTGCAGTAAAGACAGTATGGGTGAAACAGTCGTGCAGTGCATGAGAGCATCAACAGCTGTTAATAATTAATACAGCCGACCATTATGTGGTGGAAATACCTGATAATGATGATGAATTCAAGAAGTAAATTACTACTAATAAAAGTTGCCTTCCCGCTAAAAGTCTTTCATTTTCTCCAATGCCTCTGGACTTTACTGCACTACCTTGTCTATGACGAGGAATGGTAAACAAGCATTAACCCCTTGAGGCCCAGAACGTAATTTCCATTGTAATTTGGCTTTCATTAGACAATTTTTAGTGACTATAAGCAATATGTGATAGCTATGACCTGTTCAGTATCCTTGTCGACTAACTAATGTGGTATATTCAGTTATTTTTCGGAATTTTATGGCTCACAACATACAATTTTATATAGCAAAGGAAAAATCTGGGCGTGAAGGAGTTAATCTATAAAACAGTTACAATGCCTCACCTCTCCACCGGCGTTTTGGTGGCCCCAGTCCGGCCCAGCGCCTGGTACTTGGCCATCAGGCTGTGCAGGGCCATCCTACCAGGCTGCTTCTAGGCCCCAGTCCAGCCCAGCGCCCAGTACTTGGCCATCAGGCTGTGCAGGGCCATCCTACCAGGCTGCTTCTAGGCCCCAGTCCAGCCCAGCGCCCAGTACTTGGCCATCAGGCTGTGCAGGGCCATCCTACCAGGCTGCTTCTAGGCCTTAGTCCAGCCCAGCGCCCAGTACTTGGCCTCAGGCTGTGCAGGGCCATCCTACCAGGCTGCTTCTAGGCCTTAGTCCAGCCCAGCGCCCAGTACTTGGCCCTCAGGCTGTGCAGGGCCATCCTACCAGGCTGCTTCTAGGCCTTAGTCCAGCCAGCGCCCAGTACTTGGCCCTCAGGCTGTGCAGGGCCATCCTACCAGGCTGCTTCTAGGCCCCAGTCCAGCCCAGCGCCCAGTACTTGGCCATCAGGCTGTGCAGGGCCATCCTACCAGGCTGCTTCTAGGCCTTAGTCCAGCCCAGCGCCCAGTACTTGGCCCTCAGGCTGTGCAGGGCCATCCTACCAGGCTGCTTCTAGGCCTTAGTCCAGCCCAGCGCCCAGTACTTGGCCCTCAGGCTGTGCAGGGCCATCCTACCAGGCTGCTTCTAGGCCTTAGTCCAGCCCAGCGCCCAGTACTTGGCCCTCAGGCTGTGCAGGGCCATCCTACCAGGCTGCTTCTAGGCCCCAGTCCAGCCCAGCGCCCAGTACTTGGCCATCAGGCTGTGCAGGGCCATCCTACCAGGCTGCTTCTAGGCCTTAGTCCAGCCCAGCGCCCAGTACTTGGCCCTCAGGCTGTGCAGGGCCATCCTACCAGGCTGCTTCTAGGCCTTAGTCCAGCCCAGCGCCCAGTACTTGGCCATCAGGCTGTGCAGGGCCATCCTACCAGGCTGCCGCTTCACAACAAAGGCATTGTGACGGGTCCAACTTTTGCCTGTTGGTAATATACATGTACAATAAAGGCACGTATGTACATGTTCTATCTGGCCCTGGCAGCTCTAGAATGACTGACTAGTTGAAGATGATTTAAATGTAATTTTTTAAGAGAAATACGACTATGAAATTCTGATAAATTTGTCTAAAACTGAGCCAAAGCAACTAATATTAATAGTCAACAAGATGAGGTGAGCGTGGCATGGAAGGTCATGCAACAAATTAATTTGATCTATGATATCAAGGAACAAGCAGGAAAGTTTTTTCATTTGACTCAGAAAATTAATCAATCAATCAATTATTGGGGGCATACGCCGGGGGGCGCGTCGCCTCGCCCACCCTACGACGCCACTCTGCCAAAAATTTGGCACTCAAAATTTTTTGGCACAATTTTTTTTTTTTGCACTAAATTTTTTTTTGGCACAAAATATTTTGGCACAAAATATTTTGGCACTCAAAATATTTTGGCACTCAAAATATTTTTGGCACAAAATGTTTTGGCACTCAAAATGTTTTGGCAAACATTTTTGGCACTCAAAATGTCTTGGCACTCAAAAATGTTTGGCACTAAAAATATTTCGACACTAAAATTTTTTGCCATTCAAAATTTTTTGGCACTCTGTTGTGAACCGAGCGGAGTTCGGGGCATTCTGATGCCACATATAGAGGTATATATATATATATATATATATTTTTTTGTATAGGGCATATCGTCAGTCACAGGTCCAAGCAGATTACGGCAGCCATGGTCAGTGGGGGGGCACATGAGGGGGGGCTCCGAATTCTCATGAGGGGGCACGTGCCTCCCCGTAGCTACGCCACTGGCTATAGCCGATCTGACGTTATAAGTAAGGTAGAAAGATAACGAGGCAACAGCCAGTACTTTGCAGGGAGGACTAAATAACCTCAAATCACACGTAAGCTCTCCCTCCCTCCCTCCCTCCCTCTCCCACTCACAGTGGCACCGCCAGGACATGGTGACCGGGGTGGCCAAGGCTGGACACAGATCTAGTGTGGGTGGCAGTGGCTATGGGATAGCCGTTAAAACAATGGTTGAATTTTCATTAGATATGAAAACATGAAAATAAGGAAGCTACAAGAGGCCGTGAGACCTACACGCGGTAGTTCCTGTTACTTAACACTACCTACATCCACCTTTCATCCCCATCCATGAAATTGTCTAGCCCCCTTTAAAACCACTGACTCCGCACTAACTACCTGACGACTGAGTCCAGTCCAATCATTCACCACCCTATTTGTGAACCAATTGATTTAATTTTTTTTAAATTACGTTTTTCCAGTTTTAATCCGTTACTTCTTGTTCTACCCTGCTTACTAGCCGTAAGAACTTTTCCTACCTCTCTATTGTATCCCTTAAACCACTTAAAAACTTCCATCAGATCGCCCCTTACTCTTACGCCCTCGAGTGAGTGTAAATTCAATGCTTAAATCTCTTCTCATAATTAAAGTTACGCATCCCATGAATCATTTTCGTCATTTCAGCACACATTTCACCGTCACACACCACCACCACCATCCATCCCAAGCTGCTACTCCCATGTCAATACTTCCAGGCCCCTACATTAATACCACACATTTCACCGTCACACACCACCACCACTATAACAAGTCTACCCCAAGCTGCTACCCTGACGCAGATCTGGGGTGGCCAATGAATTGCTGTGGTCCTCCCTTCTCTCTTACCTCACGCTGCAGAAATATGAAGAAAAGCAACAAAATAAAGCTTGTTTGCCCAAAATCAACTCCCACCTGCCCTGCACACACGTCCTCTCTGCTCGCTCTCGACTAGCGCTCGTATCAGATTACTCAAGGAACTCAACTCTGCTCTACACTGCTTCGAAACACTAAACCTTTCCCTTATTTCCTTCCCACGCCCTTACCTGTTGACCTTAGCCCAATAATTTTTGATCTGTAACGTTATCTAAGTCTTGAATGTTAGTAAATGCGAGTTAGTGAGTATTGTTGGTATAGTTTTACACAATTTTTTTAAAAGCATATATTGATAGGGTTCGTTAGTGTTTCGAACTCATTAACAAAGTCGCAGAGGATTGTGGGTAGGATATCATTTTTTTTTGCTAGGTAGTTTGTGGGTTGTTAAAGGACTGGATTGCTTGGTTAGCAGTGGCGTGGCTATCAATGGGGGGCACCTGGGGGGTCACTAAACCAGCAGAGCTCAGACAGGGACCACTCTGATGCCACATAGAAGGGCATATTCTAAGATCAGATCAGTGGTGGGGGTATTAGAGTACTATGCAGAATACGGCAGCCATGGCCAGTAGGGGGGCACCTGGGGGGACACAGGCCTCTAAGGGGGGGGGGGCACGTCGCCAACTCCCATAGCTACGCCCCTGATGCACACCTAACCTGAAGAACCATTGAACTACAGTAAACAACCAACGTGGATATACATGAGCCGTCTAATAATTTTCCTCCCACACAAGGCATAAGTCAAGCCTGCACACTGACCGGCGGTGTGTGGCGGGTGAGCGGCGAGGCACAGGGCGGGCGCGGCCACCTCCACCTGGCTGCCGTGCCCTGGGAATGCTGCTGACGTCACCGCACCACCACCACCTGGGGAACACACACTGATCACATAATGCAGTTGAAGACGAACGAGGAGAGAGAGAGAGAGAGAGAGAGAAGAGAGAGAGAGAGAGAGAGAGAGAGAGAGAGAGAGAGAGAGAGAGAGAGAGAGAGAGAGAGAGAGAAATACAAGTCTTTTTTAATCATAAATCAAATGAACGGTAAAATTGCAGGTTAGTACAATACTCCCTATTGACAATTACTCTCCTGACATAATTTTTTTTTTTGGGGGGGGGGCGCTAGTTAACTAACCTAGCCTGGGCAGTGGGCATTGATTACGTGACCTAACCTCGCTGGGGGTGTTTCGCCCCCCAGACCCCACTAATGCAAATTTTAATTTCCGACGGGTGATGTAGGGGTTAGAAATGCTGCAAATTGTCAGATCTACAAAATGAGGGCGGTTATTATAAGTCCGTGCCTTGTAAAACATTAACACTGCAGTACAACCAAATGAACACACAGTCTACATAACCTACATTGAAAGAGAAGTAGAATACTCTGGTATTACGTAACAGACCTACCTGAACTAACTTACACACACTGCCCTATATACTTAACAAAGCTCTCGACACTCACCTCCACTCCCCACCATGCCAACAAGCCAACTGACCGCCCTCCGCGGCGGAAACAAACCACGTCTCGAAACAGCAAAGCCTCGAATCACCTCTCACTGCTTCACTCGTACAGT
>JACEEZ010006337.1:229276-234276 GCA_016584305.1 Chionoecetes opilio | reverse complement strand
AGCCAATCAATTACTCATAAAGGCTTGAGGAGGATCAGGAAGAGGAAGAGGAAGAGGAGGAAGAGGAGGAGGAAGAGAAGAATCGGTGACGCTCATTGGCTGTTCAGTAACTTGAGAATCACTAAGAATGCTTGTGATTGGTAAGGAGTTGTCTCGATGGCTCTGATTGGCTGTTGGGGTGGTGGTGGTGGTGGTGGTGGTGGTGGAGGGTTGTGGTGGTGGTTGAGGGTGGTGGTGGTGGTGGTCCCAAGTTTCCAGTAAGTGGGCAACCTCACGAAAGCCTTCCAGGAATTTGCCGCTTCCAGTACAACTTTCCAGACCTGAGGAAGAGAGAGAGAAAAAAAAAGGTTATTATTTTTTTGTTACATCAGAAAGGACTGGTCAAGAGAAACAAAAGTAACGGAGTAATTTTGTTATTATTATTATTTGGTTTGTTGTTTTGTTTTGTTTTGTTGTAGTTGTTGGTAGTTGTTCAGTATCGTGGTTGATTTTGTTTTTTTTTTTGTTGTTGTTGTTGTTGTTGTTGTTGTTTGGTTTGTGTGTTGTTGTTGTTGGTTGTTGTTGTTGTTGTTATCGTGTTGGTATTTTTTTTTTTTTTTTTTTTACATCAGAAAGGATTGGCCATGGCAAAAAAAAAAAAAGTAATGTTTTTATGGCTTTTGTTTTTGTTTTTCTGGTTATTGTTGGATCTTTTGGTTTGTTTATGATTATGTAAAGTATTGTTAAGTTTGTGATCTTATATATATCTGTCTGTTTTTCTCTCTTTCTCTCTCTCTCTTTCTTGTTCTATTCTTTTAACACATTATCTTCAACCAATAAATACTTTCTCTCACTCACTCAGTTCCTCATCCTCTCTCTCTCTCTCTCTCTCTCTCTCTCGTCTCTCCTCTCTCCTCTCTCTCTCTCTCTTCAATCTCTCCTCTCTCCTCTCTCTCTCTCTTCATCTCTCATCTCTCTCTCAATCTCCTCTCTCTCTCTCTCTCTCCTCTCTCTCTCTCTCTCTCTCTCGTCTCTCATCTTCTCTCTCTCTTCTTCTCCTTCTTCTCTCTCTCTCTCCTCTCTCTCTCTCTCTCTCTCTCTCTCTCTCTCTCCCCTTCCTCTCTCTCTCTCTTCCTCTCTCTCTCTCTCTCTCTCTCTCTCTCTCCCCTCTCTCTCTCTCTCTCTCCTCTCTCTCTCTCTCTCTCTCTCTCTCTCTCTACCGTCTCTCTCTCTGTACTCACACGAGGACAGAGAGCCGGGCGAGGAACCATCACCTTCGTAGGCATAGTTCCGAAGGTCGTCGCCGGCGGGAGGGTTCGGACCGCCACCCTTGCCCTTTCCCCGCCCCCGCTGAGGTGGAAGAGGGGGCGTGGGTGGACGGGCGTGGGGGGTCCTCTGCTCCACTACTGGCCTCCACCCTTAGTACATCCACATCTGAAGAAGGTGGTGAAGGTGGAGGGAGGAGGAGAGAGAGAGAGAGAGAGAGAGAGAGAGAGAGAGAGAGAGAGAGAGAGAGAGAGAGAGAGAGAGAGAGAGAGAGAGAGAGAGAGAGAGAGAGAGAGAGAGAGAGAGAGAGAGAGAGAGAGAGAGAGAGAGAGAGATATGAGGGTTGGGAGAAACGAAGTTATTTTTCCTTTCCTTCCTTTTTCCTATTGTCCATTTTTTCAAAGGTATTTTCAAAGGTTCAATTTCATATTTCTAAAGTGTTGTTATTCTTCATATTCTACTATTACAACAACGTCTACTACTACTTCTACTTCTACTACTACTACCATCAACCATTACAACCACAACTACTACCCCCACTACCACTACCACCACTACCACTACTAGTACCACTACCACCACCACCACCACCATTAGCCCTACTACCACCACCACCACCACCACTACCACCATTACACCACTACCACAACCACCACTGCTACCACCACCAACAACAATACCACCACTACTACCACCACCACCAACAACAATACCACCATCACTACCACCACTACACCACTACCACTACACCACCACCACCACCACTACCACCACCACTACTACCACCACCAACAACACCACCACCACCACCACCACTACTACCACCACCACCACACACCTGCAATATCCGGGTTTCTGGTCCACGCTGGCAAACCATTACTTTTAGGTTGTTGAAGAAGTTGCATTTCCAGGAGGTTGTGCGTGTGGGCGGGCGAGTTGGGGGCGTGGGTGGGCGTGGCCTCTCTCAGGGTGTGGGCGTCCTCCTTAGCCACGGCCCCCGCACCTCTCCTAAGGGCGCGGCGGTGGTGTTGGTGGAGGAGAAAGGCTCCCACGAGAACTGGAAGTGGTGGTTAAGTGGAGGTAAAAGTGTTAGTAAAGTAAAGTTAGTTATTAAAGTAGTTAAGTAAAAGTGTTATAAGTAAAAAGGATATGTATTAAGTAATAAGTATAATTAAGTATATAGATAAGTATAGTATAAATAAGTATAGTAAAGGTATAAGTAGTGAATGAAGAAAGAGGTTAAGGTTGAGGTTAAGTGGAGATAAAAGTGTTGTATGTACTTCTACTACAACCACCACCACCACTACTACCACCACCACCACACACCTGCAATATCAGGGTTTCTGATTAATTAAAGGATATGTATAAAGTAATAAGTATAATTAAGTATATACATAAGTACGTATGTATATAATAAGTCTAGTTAAAGTAGAAGTCATGAATGGAAAGAAAGGTTACAGCCAGGAAAGGTGTTTAATTATGTGGATAAAAAAAGTAAATAAAAGTGACATGTATAAATAAAATAAAATAAATAAAAGTGACATGTATAAATAAAATAAAATAAAATAAAAGTGACATGTATAAATAAAATAAAATAAAATAAAAGTGAAATGTAGTATAAATAAAATAAAATAAAATAAAAGTGACATGTATAAATAAAAAAAAAAAAAAAAATGAAATGTATAGATAAAATAAAATAAAAGTGACATGTATAAATAAAATAAAATAAAATAAAAGTGAAATGTATAAATAAAATAAAATAAAATAAATTAAATGTATAAATAAAAGCAAATAAAAGTGAAATGTATAAATAAAATAAAATAAAAGTGAAATGTATAAATAAAAGTCAGGAAATCAAGACGTGAATATAATAATGGAAAAATGAACAAAATAAAACTTGGGATGAAAAAAATAGGAAAATAGGAAAAAATACTACACAATATAATTAACAATCTAAAAAAAATAGGAAACGTCCCCTTAATGAAACCTAAACAATAAGAGAAAAACTTAAAACTTATGAGGTAAAATGATTTGTAAAGAATGTATTTTGTAAGACATGATAAATAGATCGAAAAAAACCCCACATTAGACGGTTAACTAAAACTATTACCGAAATTATGAAAGCTAAAACAATAGAAAAAATGAAAATATATAAATTAAAATGATTTGTAATGCATGTATTTTGAAAGTGATGAAAAATAGATAGAAAAAAACCCATTAGACGATTAACCCCTTGAAGCCCAGAACGTAATTTCCATTAGAGTTTGGGTATCATTAGACGATTTTAAATTAATTGGCAGCGAGCGAACCGAGCTGCTACTTACCATAAGACCCGTTCGCGTAAGGGGAGTGGAACCATTCGTAAGCCAAAAAGTGAATAACTACTCCTAAATATTGTCGGATTGAGCTGAAATTTGACATGCGAGTAGTGCTGTCAAAATCAATGGGAGTCTGTGAAACAAACCTTTTGCGTAGAACAAGCCCTTAATGAGTAATTAGCGTAATTATTTAATTAACTAAACTCTACGTTAATTTACACTCTTTAACTTAACCCGAACTAAATTGGCTCACCCCTCTTTTTGATTTTATTCTCTTACTGTCTTCTTTATAGGGACTGGCAACTAAGCGGGCTTTGTGTTACCCATTTTTGTTGTGCCCTTGGCCAGGCCAGTTCCTTGTGATGTAAAAAAAAAAAAAAAAAAAAAAAAAAATAGTAAAAAAATAAACTTCGGTTTAACAATAACTTCTGTTGCTTGTTGTAAACTTCTGTAACTTCTGTAGACTAGGTATTTTAAAAGCACTTTGAGCTCGCTGCCACGTTCCAGCCGCAAGAACTGAGCCAAAAGCAAAGGGGCCAGAGGCTGGACGCCTATACTTGATATAAGCAATATTTTATAGATAAGACCTGTTTAGTGTCCTTGTCCACTAGCTAATTTGGTATATTCAGTTACCTTTTGTAATTTTATGGCTGACTACAGACGATTTTTTTTATAGCAAAGGAAAAATCTGGGCGTGAATGGGTTAGTTACGCTACATGCATAATGAGTATGATGAATGATATCAATCGAATGTTACAAAACGTTCGCTATTCGCTAAAACAATATCGCTATTATACAAAGGCATGGGTGACCCTGAACACTAAATAGATAGGTGTTACAAAAATGAATAAGGGGACGAATTGTCACGCGTCCAGGGAAATAGAGCAAAACACATCACAGGACGACTATAACAGTGACGTCACCATGGCAACACTTTGGCCTGGCGGGGTGGAATATTACCCCCCCCTCTTCCTCTCCTCTCCCTCCAACCCCCTCCTCCCCCATTCCTCCCCCTCTCCATCCCCTTCTTCCTCCTTCTCTCCTTCACCCCCCTCCTCTTCCCCTCTATCCCCCTCCTCTTCTCCCCCCTCCTCCTCCCTTCCTTCTCCCTACCTTCCCCCTCCTCCCCTCCCTCTACTTAATTAACCCATACACACTCGTCCATATAGCCTTTCATCGCCTCTGTACCTTTGCCAACACTACCATGTCTGTTTGTCTCTTCTACAGCAAGCTTATCTATCTAATATACTATAGCAGTAGCCGTGTGTCTGTCTGTCTGTCTGTCTGTCTGTCTGACTGTCTGTCTGTCTGTCTGTTTGTCTGTTCTGGGTAGCCGAAACTATAGATTCAATTTTGATGAGAGTAGGCTCAAAAAATCGCAAATAAATCGTAGGTGGTAAGTGGCTTGGTCCCATGTCGATTGAATAATTTTGAATG
>JACEEZ010006337.1:221157-224168 GCA_016584305.1 Chionoecetes opilio | reverse complement strand
ACAGAAACAATTTGCTGGTCCTAAGCGGCTTTTTGTGATTACTATGTTTCCCCTAACTTAAGTGAAAGAAAAAGGAGGGCGAAAGGAAGGTCCTCCCCCCTCCAACCGAAGGTAAAAAAAAAGGTACGAAGAGGGAGGCAAAGAAATAAAGATAGAAAAAGCAAGGAAATAAATAATATAGGAAATGGATCAACACAGGAGATAGAAAGGGTTTAAAAGCTACAAGTTATGAAAAAAACTCTGACAAGGGGCAACCGGGTCCCCTATTTTATTACCTTCAGACCCTGGGAAAAAAATTTAGTTTAGTCCCCGCTTTCCGGGGTTGTGTAGCGATAGGGAAAACCCTTGTAGAGTGTTGTCCAAAGGCTATAAGGGATCCCCTATGTCATTGAGGAAAATTTTGCTTTCTCGGATGTTTTGGCGCGTCGAATGAGAAATATTTTGTGTGTGGTGTATTCATCTAGTTGTATTTTACAGGGCCAAGCAACGCCTATAGCCCCGTTCCATATCAACTTTTTTTTTTCTTTCACCCTTAGTTTGGCCGAGGCAACCCCCCGGGAGGTGGGTCGCAAACCCCCGGCTAACACCCGATCCCCATTCACTGCTGGGTGGACGGGGCCCGGGGTTTTTAAGAAACCCCCCGTCTGTTTCGTCCCCCCGGGGATCAAAACCCGGGGATTTCCGGTGTGAGCCGAGCGTGCTAACCCTACACACGGTGGTTTTGTATATTGTTTTGGTGTTGTGTGGTGTGTGTGTGTGTGTGGTGGTGTGGTGTGTGTGGTGTGGTGTGTGTGTGTGTGTGTGTGTGTGTGTGTTGGGGTTATGTTATGTGTGTGGGTGAAACCTTTTACTTGGTAGAGTAAAAAATAGTCAGGGAATTTGAGTTTACTCGCACACACACACACACCACCACACACACACCACACACACCACACAATCGGTATCCGTACTGTAGAGGTAGCACGCTGGTCACAATCGAGAATCCGGGTTTCGACCCCCGGGCGGAGGGGAGACGAGGGCTGTTGCCTAAAAACCCCGAGCCCTGTCCACCCAGCAGTAAAGGGGGTACGGGTGTTACCCGGGGGTTGTGCCCCGCCTCCCGGGTGATGGCTTGGGCCCAAACAAAAAGGATAAATGATAAAAAGCGAATGGGACGGGGCCTACGAGTGCAGCTCAGGGCCCCGTAAAAAACACTAGGTACAAACTAGAGAAAACACACCACCACACACACACACACACACGCACACACACAACACAACAACAAAGCCACCCCCCAGACACACACCACGCAAAGAAAAAAATTTAACAACACACAACTAGAAAACATTCCAATAAAAAAAATTATTACCCAGGAAAAAAACACGTAAAAAGAAAAAACCCCAACAAAAAAATCTACGGGTGAAACTAGACACACAAAAAAAAAAATTGGAGAGAGAGAGAGAGAGAGAAAAGAGAGAGAGGGGGGAGAGAGAGGAAGAGGGGGAGAGAGAGAGGAGAGGAGGAGGAGAGAGAAGAGGAAGAGAAAGGGAAAAAGGGGGGAGAGAGAAGAGAGAGGGGGGAGAGAGAGAGAGGAAGGAGAGAGAAAGAGAGAAGCGGGGGGAGAGAGAGACGAAGAGAGGAGAGAGGAGGGAGAGAGAGAGAGAGGAGAAAATTATAAACAAAAAAACCCAAAAAGATGAGGTAAATTTAAAGCTTCCATCCAACAAAGAAAAAGCAAATCAAAAAAGTTATTAGCATCAGAAAAAGGTTTTTAAAAGGGGAAAAATAAAGATGACTTAAAAAAGCTGTTTTTTATTACGTCGTCTCCTTGACAAGAGATTAGCGGTTTTATAAAGTTTTGGGATGAAGAAGCTCGTCTGGTGTGGATTAGAAAAGTTAAGTCATTTCACTGAAGAGATCTGTCGGGCCTTGAGTTTGCAAGGGAGCGATTATTATGTGACAGATAGTAGTCCTAAAAACAAGAACACGTAATAATAGTCCGGAAAGTTTAGTGAAATGATGGGACATGCCGGATAAAAGCACCAAAATTTTTTCAGGCACTCTACAGGCTCCTAGCTTGATTTGAGAGGGGAGACAAATGACCCCATCACTCAGATGGCTATAAGGAACGCTTCTTTATTATTTTGACATTCCGCATGTGGAAATTAGGGTAAATGGGTTTTTAAAAGAATAGTCATAAGGATAATTTTTTATTGGATGCAAGTTATCTTATTATTATATTTAATAACTCCAGAACAAAATATTCCAATATGGCTGTCAAAAAAACATAAATTCAATATTTATTCGATTTTAACTCCCTGCGGACATCGCGAAATGCCATGTAGTTTATTAGCAGAACACGAATTAAAAAAATACTCCTTGCAATTCAAAAATGACAGTGGTTAATCTATGACGGTGCATTATGAAAAATAAGTATTCTTTAAAGCTCTTTATCCCAACCAATCAGTTCTTCCTGTAAAAGCTGCAGGAATGCATGTCTTTGTTAAGCACCAGTATCACAAGGGAAGGGGTATGATTCATAATTGTAATTATGTGTCTACTTCTCACATTTGCAGCTGCACAGTTCGGTGCATTTCCAGCTGGCTTTCTTGCATGAACACTCCCGCCAAAACCTGCAGCACTTTTGCAGGCAAAATTCACAAGTTCACTTACACCTTTGCTGCCGCAGGTGCGAGCTCCAGACAGGACCCAGGACTTTGTTTCTGCCCTCCAGTGTCCAAACCCCAGCCTTCAGCAGTTGGTGTTCTGTTGTTGGGCCTGGTGACAGGTTGCCAGATGCCAGCCTGGTACACTGCACGCTTGGTGTGCGCAGCAGGGCCTGTTGAGTTGGGGGAATGTTCTCCATCGTTCTGTTTTTCTGGGAAAAACAGTTCCTTTCTTGCTTCATTCACCGACACCAGAGGGCTGGTCTTGTCATATATAACGACTGTGAAACGTTCCAGCATCTGGGAACTCCTGGCAATCCACGGTGATTTGTGCATGTGGATGTTCTACGATGAAGTTGAAGGGAT
>JACEEZ010006337.1:181157-216157 GCA_016584305.1 Chionoecetes opilio | reverse complement strand
AGGTCTCCTGCTCAAGACCAAGGTCCAGGTATTTGGAGACCTACTAGATGAAGCAGTACAGTCTGTTCATGCGTGTGCGAGGACATTGAGATCTTGGAAATTTTACATACCTTGGTAGCGCAGTCCATAATGACGGCGGGTCACGTCAAGAAGTCTTACGACGGATTGGCATAGCCCACGGTGTTATGGACTCGCTCAGCGGAGTATTTGGCGTTGTCGGTACCTGTGCAGGAGGACAAAGATCCGGATCTTCAAGTCGCTTGTGATCCCTGTCTTACTCTATGGTTGTGAGACATGGACACTAAATAGTGACTTGAAGAGACGAATCATGCCTTTGGTAATAAGTGTCTTCGCAGAATCATGGGGTATCGCTGGGATGATTACGTGTCAAATCAGCGATTGCACCGTGAGACTGAATCGAGGCCTATTACCTGCATAGTCCGTCAGCGCCAACTTCGGCTATATGGGCATGTGGCACGCTACCCTGAAACCGATCCTTCCCATCGGGTTGTATCTGTAAGAGACAATCCGGCGTGGAGGAGGCCAAGGGGGCGCCCACAAGGCTCGTGGCTGGGGCAAGTTGATGTTTCTTGTCGAGAGCTGCTTGGTATGGGAAAGGAGCCTGCATGGGAACTCGCGCGTGGTGACCCCCGGGAGTGGCGTCGTAGGGTGGGCGAGGCGACGCGCCCCCCGGCGTATGCCCCCAATGATTGATTGAATAGCTGAACAGCATAGAAATACAGAAGACCAACAGCTGCACGACATAAACACAGCACAGCAACATGCACAATAATACAACAGACGCACAGCAGAAATACATTAAAGCAACAGCTGCACAACAAAAATACAACATAAGGTCAACAGCTGCACAACAAAAATACAACATAAGGCCAACAACTGCACAAAAAAATACAACAGAAGGCTAACAGCTGCACAATAAAAATACAACAACAGGCCAACAGACGCACAGCAGAAATACAACAAACGGACAACAGATGGACAACAAGAAATAAGGAATACAACAGATCGACCAATTCACAAGAGATATAAAACCTAACCTGACAACAGCAAGAGACGGAGGAGGAGGAGGAGGAGGCGGGAGGAGGAGGAGGAGGAGGAGGAGGAGGAGGAGGAGGAGGAGGAGGAGGAGGAGGAGGAGGAGGAGGAGGAGGAGGAGGAGGAGGAGGAGGAGGAGGAGGAGGAGGAGGAGGAGGAGGAGGAGGAGGAGGGCGCGTCGGCTTTGTTTTCATCCTTACCCAGGACAAGCGTTCGTGTCTTGCCTTCGTAATTTGTTTTCACAGTATTTGTTTTGCCTCGTCCACTTCATCAGCTGTCGTTGCGCTCCCTGCACCTGTTTGTTTCAGTTAGTCACCTGGTGAGCCAGTCTGTCGCTCTTAAGTTTTTTAGTGAGTGAGTCAAATATTTGGTTAGTCTGTCTCATTGGTTTCTCTTTCAGTAAGGGGACAGCTTGCCCTCCTTCAAGTCAGACAGTGTTAAGCCGCGGTCACACGAGCAACTTTTCTGGCAATATTCAGCCGGCAACACAAACTCGGCCCAAACTCGGCTAAAATTGCCCTGTTTTTTGAAGACCAACATGTCGGTCTTTCTCGGCAAGCAAATTGCTGAAATTCCTTCCACCAACGGATATTATTTGACATTCATTTTTAATGCACGCTCTAATTCATTATACAGAAGCTAAAATAAACACCTACATAGTGGCAAGAACCGATTACAATACGAATTGTGAAGTCTTGTACATTTTTTTAAACGTTTTGAAGAATATAATACACTAAGGAAAATTTTCATGAGTTAGGGATGGTTTTCAATTTTCTTTGTTGGCTGTCTACCTTTTTAGGGGATACTGAGCTGGACCAACTTATTGTTGATCACTGACGCGCTTCCATACACAAGAATCCATTTCAATCATTCACCACCCTATTTGTGAGCCAGTTTCTCCCTATTTATCCCTAATTTTCCAAAGACGCTTCTTCAGATACGGCTTGATAAGCCGAAATTGGCATTAAAACTCGGCTACCTATGTGAAAGTCCGTGTGACCAAAAAACGGCAATAAATTTCTTCAGCTGAATATTGCCGGCTAGATATTCTCAAAAAAAACTGACGTGTGACCGCGGCTTTAGTGAGTGCATCTATGTGTCTATCAGTCAGTTAGTACGTCAGCTTTATTATCTCTCTCTCTCTCTCTCTCTCTCTCTCTCTCTCTCTCTCTCTCTCTCTCTCTCTCTCTCTCTCTCTCTCTCTCTCTCTCTCTCTCTCTCTCTCTCTCTCTCTCTCTCTCTCTCTCTCTCTCTCTCTCTATCTCTCTATCTCTCTCTCTCTCTCTCTCTCTCTCTCAACACAATGAAAACCATACAAAATCTCGCACCTCAAACAATTGTTCCTAAATCTCTTAAGAAAGCCAGGTTTGTTTCAGCCAAAAAACTGCCAAAATTTTTGCAACAAAGGTTCTGATCTCGAAACTTGCGAACATGGCTTCCATCTTACATGTAAGTTTCTTGGAAATGTCTGATGATTAAAGGTCCACTATACATTAACTTCGGTCTTTGGTTGAATTATGGACAGATTGATGAGGTGCACTCAATGAAATCGTGAATCGTATACTCAGTACCTGTTTGATCAGAGGGTCGTAGCAATGGGCGATGTTGCAATACCTGTTTGTCACACTAATGGTTACTGGTCAGACACATTTCTTAGTTCATCATACATATAAAGTGTCAAATATGTCGATCTTTTGTGTTAAGAATTTGAAAAAGTATTGAACAAAGTTGAAAGCCAAGAATTAGTAAGTAGGATAGACAGTTTGGCGTCCCTGTTATATGTTCTCAAGGAAAACGTTCCCTATTTGATTACTAGGGCAAAAGCTCGCCCTAAATCAATGCACCAGCTCACCGGCGGCGGCTCCTAATTGTCTCGCCAGACCAATGATGGGGTGTATCAATATTTTAGTAGCCAAACAAAAGGTTGAAAAACACTGGACTCCGTGGAAGGTCGTAATGACAAATCCGAGTTTAAGGTAACACGAGCTTTACTTTATCATTTGTTTTCCTTAAATGATCAAGAAACAGTATTCGTGGCGCGTCTCTACAACGGCAGATTCTGGGGCAGTTGTGGTCTGCCCGTCTTACTATATATGCTGTGAACTTAAAATCCACGCAGGCTTGGAGCGACGAAATTAATGCTTTTCTTGAGGAAGGAATTTACGGAAAGAAGTTTTCAGAGTTAAGATTTACTCTCCTTGGAGAAGCGCCCCCCTCTTGGATAAGTCATCGACAGCTTGCTTTCTTTTTAAGGATTTCCATACGTCTTTCAGCGCAACTATCTTTCTCAAGTGAGCTAACTTTACCTGGAGGCAAGGCGTCCGTCCCCTCACCTGTTAGTGTTCGTACAATCAATCAATCATTGGGGGCATACGCCGGGGGGCGCGTCGCCTCGCCCACCCTACGTCGCTACTCCCGGGGGTCACCACGCGCGAGTTCCCATGCAGGCTCCTTTCCCATACCAAGCAGCTCTCGACAAGAAATATCGACTTGCCCCAGCCACGAGCCTTGTGGGCGCCCCCTTGGCCTCCTCCACGCCGGATTGTCTCTTACAGATACAACCCGATGGGAAGGATCGGTGTCAGGGTAGCGTGCCACATGCCCATATAGCCGAAGTTGGCGCTGACGGACTATGCAGGTAATAGGCCTCGATTCAGTCTCACGGTGCAATCGCTGATTTGACACGTAATCATCCCAGCGATAACCCATGATTCTGCGAAGACACTTATTACCAAAGGCATTGATTCGTCTCTTCAAGTCACTATTTAGTGTCCATGTCTCACAACCATAGAGTAAGACAGGGATCACAAGCGACTTGAAGATCCGGATCTTTGTCCTTCTGCACAGGTACCGACAATGCCAAATACTCCCGCTGAGCGAGTGCATAACACCGTGGGCTATGCCAATCCGCCGTAAGACTTCTTGACGTGACCCGCCGTCATTATGGACTGCGCGACGTATGTAAAACTTTCCAAGATCTCAATGTCCTCGCCACACGCATGAACAGACTGTACTGCTTCATCTAGTAGGTCTCCAAACACCTGGACCTTGGTCTTGAGCCAGGAGACCTCAAGTCTCAAAGGCTTTGCCTCCTCGTGCAGCGCCTCGAGAGCCATCACCAGTACCTCCAGCGACTCAGCAAAGATTACTGCATCATCGGCAAAAACAAGATCAGTGATCTTGGTGTTGCCGACGGATGCTCCACAATCACTCTGATCTACAACCTTGTGCAATACCCAGTCCATACAAGCGTTGAAAAGTGATGGGGCAAGGACGCACCCTTGCCTCACTCCTGTATTCACAGGGAAGAAGCTGGATACACCTGCCCCACACTTCACAGCACTCTCAGTCCCAGAATACAGACTAGTTATCAAACCAATAGTCCTTGCAGGAATCCCTCGAAGTCGCAGAAGGTCCCAAAGTGACTCACGATGCACTGAGTCAAATGCCTTCTTGAGATCAACATAGGCTGCAAGCATCCCCTGTCGAAACTCACGTCGGCGTTCCACCTGGACACCAGGACACGTTCGTACAATACGTCATACAATACCCACTGAAGCCGTTGTCGTTGATATCAGATAAGGAAGCTCATTCGTTTATAAGGCAGCACAAATAGTAGTAGTTGTAGTAGTAGTAGTAGTATAGTAGTAGTATACTAGTAGTAGTAGGAGAAGGAGGAGGAGGGGTTAAAATAGCAGAAGCAACAAGAGCACTATGTTGTTGTTGTTGTTGTTTTATTTTATTTATTTATTTTATGTTTTTTTTTATGTTTTTTTTTATAACATTTGTGCCTATAGCGCCTGCAGATAGTGGTGATCCAGGGCTCGAGTGGTACTCTCTGGAGGTTCACTTGAGGGGTGTGATGGTTGGTCCTCGCCCGTGGTGGCGCAGGCAGAATTGTTTTAGTGACACCTGTGATTAGAGGCTCATGCCGCCCCCCTGTGTCCTCCCATGCACTCACAATCAAAGGTAGAGTTGATGGGCAGGGCATGTGGGTGTTCTTAGGCCACTCGACGGTGCCGAAAGGTTTTGGATTTCTTCGGGGATCGAATGTCAGTCAGTTATCACTTCAAACAAATATAATTTCATGCATAACTATTACTATTAGATTACAACTATTATCAATGGAAGTGTAACTAGTATTATAGTTTCTATACAGAATATTTTGATGTAATTAACATCAAAAGAACCAGCGTATTTTTAGAAATCTTATAAACATATAATTATATATATATGTGATATATATATAATTATACTTATAGTTTTCCTGCTATCTTTCGTCCGTGGGAACCATGTCTAGCTTGCATTCACAACGCTTGATCCAAGTAGGCCAAAGGACTGTTGTATGGAATCAGCATTGTGCAGTGTTAATCCCATTATTCAAGAATCAACAAAGTGAGACAACAACACTTCCACCGAGGATAGAAAAGGAACAGAAGCCAGGGAGGGGGAGACACAAGCTCTCAGAACAAGGACTCATCAACACGCATCTCTCGCAGAGCTCCTTCGCCGGCTGGTTCATTATATTCTGGTTGTAATATTCAGTGTTCCTTTACTGACATAACCAATAAATGTGTATAAACTTGAAGTACCATTTTAACTCAGACCAGATAAGTAACTACCAATACAACAACTTATAATGGTGGCAAGCGGTGGTGACTGCATTATATCAGTCTTATAACACAAGCAACAGTGTTACGATACCCACTTTTATCTTCATCAAGCAAGTAATAACACAACCAAGCCGGCGCTACAACCACAACCTCTACAACTAAAGCTACGACCACAACCTCTACAACTACAACCACTACCACAACCTCTACAACCACAACCTCTCCAACCACAACCACAATCAAGAGAGTGTGCAGCAGACATCTTTCAACTCAGCAAATACCACGGATCAAGAGGTCGTCGCAAAACCCAATCAACATACGCTGACTCGACGCTACCAGAGATTGCTTTCCTCGCCAGGCAACACAGGCAACACAGGCAACACACACTCCACGCCATCGGACAACACCACCACCCATCTCGCTCCGCAGAGTAAACAACTTTAATTCTTATCTGTATATTTTTGGTTATAATTTTTGTGTTCTTATATGTAATCTTTGACAGAATTGCGTGTGTACGGCGACGGACATCCTTCCATCAGAGCACCGGTCAATGGTTCCTTCTCCTGCCGACCGACCAATCACCATTCTTCATCATCGCTGCCCTGCTGTGTGACCCTATCACGTACACCTTACACCAGTATTACTATCAGCTAAGTAAACTATTACAGTTTTAGTCCAGTTTCAGTTAGAGTTTATTTTATGTTTAGCCGGGATCCAAATTTATTATCTTTTATTGAGAGGAAACACAGTGATCGTTTGGGAGCAACACAACATAGTGACCCACAACAGAGTGACCCACAACAGGACGATTTAAACGTTAGGGTTCATAGGTCTGGATCACAATACGCTACCATGACTCCTCCACTTCCCGGTCAATCTTCACCTCCTACCTCTCAGCAAGGCGCGAGTAGTAGTAATTCAGTGACAATCATCCATGACACTATTACAGGCCCAAAATTCACGGGCAGGGATGAAGACGGCATGTCCGTCTATACCTTTTTGCGTGAATCTGAGGATTTGATCCGCAAACGTCAGCTCACGAATGACGAGGATAAAATTAACGTACTAAGAGAAAAAGTGGCGAGCGACCAATGCCCTGCCAGATCAATCTTACACTCTGATTATTTTCTAACTTGCAAGAACTATGAAAATTTCAGAAAGGCGTTCGTAACTACTTTTGCAACGACGTCCAAGTTGGGACCTATGTCCTCTCTTTTTAAATTGTCTTCTGTCTTTCGAGACAGGGTACCGTCCCATAATGTTTATGACGCCTTGATGCATGCGTCATCAACTAGGGCAGGAATAGTGGATGTATTTGCCAACTCACCATGGGTTGATGCAGACAGTAAAATGACACTGGAGTCAGTAGGTACTCTTATATCTTACATACACTTCCTTACAATGCTTTCTCCTGCTGCATACCATAAATTTCAAGGTTCCCAGTTACTGCCAACTGAGTCATTGTGGGAACATGCACAAGAGTTCTTATCCACAAAAGAAACAGTTGAGGACCAGGCCATTCGTATGGCTATGAATACTGACCGTCAGAGGTCACCTGTCTTTTCCCAATCGGGTGCTCAACAAACACCTGTCTTTCCCAACCGCTCAAAACAAGGTCAAAAGTCCAGATTTTCTTACCGGTTTCGTTCTCCGTCTGTGAACAGTAGAAGAAATAACTCGCAACACCGACGAAATATGCGTTCGCCGAGTAAAGAGCGAGATCAGTATCGCGGTCAGTCACGGGTACCAAATAACTACAGGTACCAGAACTATTTCTGCTCCTTTTGCAACATTTCCGGTCACACACTCTCTCATTGTAGAGTGGTGAACAGCACAAAGTACTGTGCCTTTCATCAATCCAGGACACACGACACTCATGAGTGTGTTAAGCTGCATCAACAGCAGCAGCAGCAACCGTCGCACCCTTCGGGGGACGGTCAGCGCGTGCACCAGAACACCCCGACGTAAACCGGGTGTCTCATAAGTGCACCCAAAATATTTCCATATCACATATTTCGCCAGAATTTACAGTAGATAAGAAATATTTTTCTTTACCCATGCCAGACAAGGTTAGACCTATCATTACAGCTCCTCTTACTAAACAAGCATTGACAGGGTACCTTAGAAGTGACATTACGTCAGATGATGATGATTTAGCCGAGGTATTAATAGGAACATCTACATTATACGAAGTCCTCACTGTGCCTGTCATACACAAGAAAGAGCAATTAACTGCTTTCATGGACACAGGTGCAGGAGCCAATATTATGGACATAGATACGCTGTCTGCGTTACGTAAACAGTCAAAATCTGTCCTTTTCTTAGAACCTCCGTCAATCAGACTGACAGGTTTGGATAATAAGAAATTTCCTGTCATTGGTAAAGTATGGCTTCACTTGAATTTTGAGAATTTCGGACCTGCAACTCATATATGTTTCCATATATCGCAGGGATTATCATTCCCTGCTGACCTCCTGATAGGTATTTCAACAATGAGAGAGGAATGCATAGAAGTTTGTCCACACTTACACGGGATAAGGTATTTTGGAACATTTATACCAGAGATCAAAAATCCTTCACCAGTGCTTACATTTCAGTCTGCAATAGTACAAGCTACTGAAATTAACGTAAATGACATAACTAGCGTGCCCGAGCGGCCATCAACTGTGAAAGCTCACGTTGAAATAACTTCGCCGTGTAACACTAAACCTGATTCCTGTTCAACCCCTACGGTTCTCTGTCCTTCACAAGATTCTAAGACGTTTCGTGGCTGTCTAGTGGGAGAAGTCTCTCTAAACGGTCGCGAATCTGTTTTGGTTTCTTTGAAACTTGCAGGTGTGAGTGATGAATGCGAGGCTATATGTTTGAGTGAATCAGTACGTGTGAATTCAATTTTCATGGAATCAGCGTTGTGTAGTGTTAATACCAAGGGCATTGCTAAAATGTACATTCATAATAAGTCACCGTGCACTCTAAAGCTGCACATAGGAACGTACTTGGCTGATTTTGTAATCACCCCATCTGCAGTGGGTCTGATTGCGACTTTGCCGGTAGTTCCCATTTTATCAACTGGTGACCCTGCCACTGATCATGCACAGTGTGTACAGGAAGCACTCAGTCCTTCCTTAAAGGATATGGATTTTCCAGAGTCAAAGCAAGCACTATTGCAGGTACTAACGACACATCATGACACAATTGCCATACAAGGTGATTCTTTAGGCACGACAAACCTCATTACACATCACATTCCTTTGCTACCTGATACACAACCTATCTACATTCCAGCATATAGGTTACCCCACTCACATAGGTCTATACTTGATGGCATGGTTAAACAAATGTTAGAGGATAATGTTATTGAACCATCCACCAGCCCATGGAATTTTCCATTATTTTTAATCCCTAAGAAAACAGGCGAATGGCGACCGGTCGTTGACTATCGGCGCCTAAATAATGTTTGTCAAGTAACCAGGTATCCTCTGCCTGTATTGCAGGATATTCTCATGTCCATAGGGCCTGATAAGAAAGTGTTCTCAACACTGGACCTTGTCAGTGGATACTGGCAGGTCCCATTAGATGAAATATCTAAGGACCTCACAGCGTTCAGTACTCCTTCTGGCCATTACGCTTTCAAAAAGCTACCATTTGGAATAGCTGGTGCACCACTAGCATTTCAGTATCTCATCAACACTGTTTTCTCAGATTTACTAGGAGATACAGTTTTTGCATTTCTGGACGATATAGTTATTTGTACCCCTGATACAACCTCTCACCTACGAACACTAGACAAAGTACTTTCTGCACTTAAAGATGCTAATTTAAAGGTGAAACTTAAAAATGATCTATGGCTACTAATAAGTATTGAGAACCAGATTCTGTTAGTGGGAGTTTTAGCAAGTCTATGGCTATTGTCTCCCAAGGTCCTTTAGGTGTAGGATAAGGTAGCATAGGGGCAGGTTTTCCAACTGAACCCTTTGTTTCAGCGCAGGACTGACATTTATCTATGTGCGCAAAAATATCACGGCGCATGAATGGCCAAAAGTATTCTAAACGTGCTTGATGCAAACATCTATCTTTCCCAGGGTGACCCGCAAGGCTAGAATCATGCAAAAGGGAAAGAAATCTTGGTATAAGTGTAGACGGTACTATCAGCTGGGTAACCTGGCGTTTCGGTTCCTGTCTTGTCGTGAGATATGTATCACGCACCAAAAGATTGTATTTTAACCTGAACTCGGTAAGTGGAACAGGTAATTTAGGCAATTGGGTATCATCCCCTGACTCCAAGTAGTAAATGATGGGAGCACAGAAGGAATCAATTCGCTGTTCCTCTTCAATGTTGGGAATAACGATTTGATTTTCATGTTTTGGTTGATCAGGTGTTGCAGTTACAAGTGCAATATTCCGTGACAATGAATCAGCCACAAAATTTACTTTGCCTGGCAGATACTCAAATTTTGGGTTGAAGTCTAGTATCGTCAGGCGCCAACGAGCTAATTTGCCTGATAATTCTTTGGAATTGAATAATTCTACTACTGGTGCATGGTCTGTTTTAACAAGAACGTCATACCCATAAATGACAAATTTAAAATGCTTTAAAGACCACACTACCGCCAGAGCTTCCTTATGGGTTGTTGAATAGTTACGCTCTGCGGGATTAAGAGTTCTGCTGGCATAAGCTAATGCACGCCATTTACCTCTGTCATCCTTCTGCATCAGAACAGCCCCAAGGCCGATATCCGATGCATCAGTGAAGAGTGTAAACTGACGTGTATAATCTGGGTAAGCAAGGACTGGGGCATCACACAACAATGCCTTTAATTTACAAAATGCTTGCTCTTGTGGAGATTCCCATGAAAATTCTACATCTTTCTTTAAGAGATGTGATAGTGGACTTGCAACTTTTGAGTAATCCATGATAAATTGTCTGTAAAAACCACTGAGGCCCAAAAAACTTCTCAGGGCTTTGACATTTGTTGGGGTTGGAAAATTCATCATCGCATCAACCTTAGACGTTGTAGTATGCAAACCATTTGCATCCACAAACATGACCCAAGAAAGAAATTGTCCTTCATGAATGAACATTTTGAAAGTTTCACCTTTAAATTAGCATCTTTAAGTGCAGAAAGTACTTTGTCTAGTGTTCGTAGGTGAGAGGTTTATCAGGGGTACAAATAACTATATCGTCCAGAAATGCAAAAACTGATCTCCTAGTAAATCTGAGAAAACAGTGTTGATGAGATACTGAATGCTAGTGTGCACCAGCTATTCCAAATGGTAGCTTTTTGAAAGCGTAATGGCCAGAAGGAGTACTGAACGCTGTGAGGTCCTTAGATATTTCATCTAATGGGACCTGCCAGTATCCACTGACAAGGTCCAGTGTTGAGAACACTTTCTTATCAGGCCCTATGGACATGAGAATATCCTGCAATACAGGCAGAGGATACCTGGTTACTTGACAAACATTATTTAGGCGCCGATAGTCAACGACCGGTCGCCATTCGCCTGTTTTTTAGGGATTAAAATAATGGAAAATTCCATGGGCTGTGGTGGTTCAATAACATATCCTCTAACCTTTGTTTAACCATGCCATCAATTATAGACCTATGTGAGTGGGGTAACCTATATGCTGGAATGTAGATAGGTTGTGTATCAGGTAGCAAAGGAATGTGATGTTGTAATGAGGTTTGTCGTGCTAAAGAATCACCTTGTATGGCAATTGTGTCATGATGTGTCGTTAGTACCTGCAATAGTGCTTGCTTTGACTCTGGAAAATCCATATCCTTTAAGGAAGGACTGAGTGCTTCCTGTACACACTGTGCATGATCAGTGGCAGGGTCACCAGTTGATAAAATGGGAAACTACCGGCAAAGTCGCAATCAGACCCACTGCAGATGGGTGATTACAAAATCAGCCAAGTACGTTCCTATGTGCAGCTTTAGAGTGCACGGTGGATTATTATGAATGTACATTTTAGCAATGCCCTTGGTATTAACACTACACAACGCTGATTCCATGAAAATTGAATTCACACGTACTGATTCACTCAAACATATAGCCTCGCATTCATCACTCACACCTGCAAGTTTCAAAGAAACCAAACAGATTCGCGACCGTTTAGAGAGACTTCTCCCACTAGACAGCCACGAAACGTCTTAGAATCTTGTGAAGGACAGAGAACCGTAGGGGTTGAACAGGAATCAGGTTTAGTGTTACACGGCGAAGTTATTTCAACGTGAGCTTTCACAGTTGATGACCGCTCGGGCACGCTAGTTATGTCATTTACGTTAATTCAGTAGCTTGTACTATTGCAGACTGAAATGTAAGCACTGGTGAAGGATTTTTGATCTCTGGATAAATGTTCCAAAATACCTTATCCCGTGTAGGTGTGCACAAACTTCTATGCATTCCTCCCTCATTGTTGAAATACCTATCAGGAGGTCAGCAGGGAATGATAATCCCTGCGATATATGGAAACATATAGGAGTTGCAGGTCCGAAATTCTCAAAATTCAAGTGAAGCCATACTTTACCAATGACAGGAAATTTCTTATTATCCAAACCTGTCAGTCTGATTGACGGAGGTTCTAAGAAAAGGACAGATTTTGACTGTTTACGTAACGCAGACGGCGTATCTACGTCCATAATATTGGCTCCTGCACCTGTGTCCATGAAAGCAGTTAATTGCTCTTTCTTGTGTATGACAGGCACAGTGAGGACTTGGTATAATGTAGATGTTCCTATTAATACCTCGGCTAAATCGACATCATCTGACGTAATGTCACTTCTGAGGTACCCTGTCAATGCTTGTTTAGTAAGAGGAGCTGTAATGATAGGTCTAACCTTGTCTGGCATGGGTAAAGAAAAATATTTCTTATCTACTGTAAATTCTGGCGAAATATGTGATATGGAAATATTTTGGGTGCACTTACGAGACACCCGGTTTACTGTGGGGTGTTCTGGTGCACGCGCTGACCGTCCCCCGGAGGGTGCGACGGTTGCTGCTGCTGCTGTTGATGCAGCTCAACACACTCATGAGTGTGGTGTGTCCTGGATGGATGAAAGGCACAGTACTTTGTGCTGTTCACCACTCTACAATGAGAGAGTGTGTCACCGCAAATGTTGCAAAAGGAGCAGAAATAGTTGTGGTAGCTGTAGTTATTGGGTACCCGTGACTGACCGCGATACTCATCTCGCTCTTTACTCGGCGAACGCATATTTCGTCGGCGTTGCGAGTTATTTCTTCTACCGTTCACAGACGGAGAACGAAACCGGTAAGAAAATCTGGACTTTTGACCTTGTTTTGAGCGGCTGGGAAAGACAGGTGTTTGTTGAGCACCCGATTGGGAAAAGACAGGCGACCTCTGACGGTCAGTAGTCATAGCCCTACGAATGGCCTGGTCCTCAACTGTTTCTTTGTGGATAAGAACTCTTGTGCATGTTCCCACAATGAGTCAGTTGGCAGTAACTGGGAACCTTGACATTTATGGTAGGCAGCAGGAGAAAGCCTTGTAAGGAAGTGTAGGTAAGATCTAAGAGTACCTACTGACTCCAGTGTCATTTGACTGTCTGCCTCAACCCATGGTGAGTTGTCAAACACATCCACTATTCCTGCCCTAGTTGATGACGCATGCATCAAGGCCTCATAAACATTATGGGACGCTACCCTGTCTCCAAAGACAGAACACAATTTAAAAAGAGAGGACACAGCTCCCAACTTGGACGTCGTTGCAAAAGTAGTTACGAACGCCTTTCTGAAATTTTCATAGTTCTTGCAAGTTAGAAAATAATCAGAGTGTAAGATTGATCTGGCAGGGCATTGGTCGCTCGCCACTTTTTCTCTTAGTACGTTAATTTTATCCTCGTCATTCGTGAGCTGACGTTTGCGGATCAAATCCTCAGATTCACGCAAAAAGGTATAGACGGACATGCCGTCTTCATCCCTGCCCGTGAATTTTGGGCCTGTAATAGTGTCATGGATGATTGTCACTGAATTACTACTACTCGCGCCTTGCTGAGAGGTAGGAGGTGAAGATTGACCGGGAAGTGAGGAGTCATGGTAGCGTATTGTGATCCAGACCTATGAACCCTAACGTTTAAATCGTCTGTTGTGGTCACTCTGTTGTGGGTCACTATGTTGGTGTGCTCCCAAACGATCACTGTGTTTCCTCTCAATAAAAGATAATAAATTTGGATCCCGGCTAAACATAAAATAAACTCTAACTGAAACTGGACTAAAACTGTAATAGTTTACTAGCTGATAGTAATACTGGTGTAAGGTGTACGTGATAGGGTCCACACAGCAGGGCAGCGATGATGAAGAATGGTGATTGGTCGGTCGGCAGGAGAAGGAACCATTGACCGGTTGCTCTGATGGAAGGATGTTCCGTCGCCGTACACACGCAATTCTGTCAAAGATTACATATAAGAACACAAAAATTATAACCAAAAATATACAGATAAGAATTAAAGTTGTTTACTCTGCGGAGCGAGATGGGTGGTGGTGTTGTCCGATGGCGTGGAGTGTGTGTTGCCTGTGTTGCCTGTGTTGCCTGGCGAGGAAAGCAATCTCTGGTAGCGTCGAGTCAGCGTATGTGATTGGGTTTTGCGACGACCTCTTGATCCCTGGATTTGCTGAGTTGAAAGATGTCTGCCTGCACACTCTCTTGATTGTGGTTGTGGTTGGAGAGGTTGTGGTTGTAGAGGTTGTGGTAGTGGTTGTAGTTGTAGAGGTTGTGGTCGTAGCTTTAGTTGTAGAGGTTGTGGTTGTAGCTTTAGTTGTAGAGGTTGTGGTTGTAGCGCCGGCTTGGTTGTGGTATTACTTGCTTGATGAAGATAAAAGTGGGTATCGTAACACTGTTGCTTGTGTTATAAGACTGATATAATGCAGTCACCACCGCTTGCCACCATTATAAGTTGTTGTATTGGTAGTTACTTATCTGGTCTGAGTTAAATGTACTTCAAGTTATACACATTTATTGGTTATGTCAGTAAAGGAACACTGAATATTACAACCAGAATATAATGAACCAGCCGGCGAAGGAGCTCTGCGAGAGATGCGTGTTGATGAGTCCTTGTTCTGAGAGCTTGTGTCTCCCCCTCCCTGGCTTCTGTTCCTTTTCTATCCTCGGTGGAAGTGTTGTTGTCTCCCTTTGTTGATTCTTGAATAATGGGATTAACACTGCACAATGCTGATTCCATACAACAGTCCTTTGGCCTACTTGGATCAAGCGTTGTGAATTGCAAGCTAACATGGTTCCCACGGACGAAAGATAGCAGGAAAACTATAAGTATAATTATATATATATATCACATATATATATAATTATATGTTTATAAGATTTCTAAAAATACGCTGGTTCTTTTGATGTTAATTACATCAAAATATTCTGTATAGAAACTTAATACTAGTTACACTTCCATTGATAATAGTTGTAATCTAATAGTAATAGTTATGCATGAAATTATATTTGTTTGAAGTGATAACTGACTGACATTCGATCCCCGAAGAAATCCAAAACCTTTCGGCACCGTCGAGTGGCTAAGAACACCCACATGCCCTGCCCATCAACTCTACCTTTGATTGTGAGTGCATGGGAGGACACAGGGGGGCGGCATGAGCCTCTAATCACAGGTGTCACTAAAACAATTCTGCCTGCGCCACCACGGGCGAGGACCAACCATCACACCCCTCAAGTGAACCTCCAGAGAGTACCACTCGAGCCCTGGATCACCACTATCTGCAGGCGCTATAGGCACAAATGTTATAAAAAAAAACATAAAAAAAAACATAAAATAAATAAATTAAATAAACAACAACAACAACAACATGTGCTCTTGTTGCTTCTGCTATTTAACACCCTCCTCCTCCTTCTCCTACTACTACTAGTATACTACTACTATACTACTACTACTACTACAACTACTACTATTTGTGCTGCCTTATAACGAATGAGCTTCCTTATCTGATATCAACGACAACGGCTTCAGTGGGTATTGTATGACGTATTGTACGAACGTGTCCTGGTGTCCAGGTGGAACGCCGACGTGAGTTTCGACAGGGGATGCTTGCAGCCTATGTTGATCTCAAGAAGGCATTTGACTCAGTGCATCGTGAGTCACTTTGGGACCTTCTGCGACCTTCGAGGGATTCCTGCAAGGACTATTGGTTTGATAACTAGTCTGTATTCTGGGACTGAGAGTGCTGTGAAGTGTGGGGCAGGTGTATCCAGCTTCTTCCCTGTGAATACAGGAGTGAGGCAAGGGTGCGTCCTTGCCCCATCACTTTTCAACGCTTGTATGGACTGGGTATTGCACAAGGTTGTAGATCAGAGTGATTGTGGAGCATCCGTCGGCAACACCAAGATCACTGATCTGTTTTTGCCGATGATGCAGTAATCTTTGCTGAGTCGCTGGAGGTACTGGTGATGGCTCTCGAGGCGCTGCACGAGGAGGCACAAGCCTTTGAGACTTGAGGTCTCCTGGCTCAAGACCAAGGTCCAGGTGTTTGGAGACCTACTAGATGAAGCAGTACAGTCTGTTCATGCGTGTGGCGAGGACATTGAGATCTTGGAAAGTTTTACATACGTCGCGCAGTCCATAATGACGGCGGGTCACGTCAAGAAGTCTTACGGCGGATTGGCATAGCCCACGGTGTTATGCACTCGCTCAGCGGGAGTATTTGGCATTGTCGTACCTGTGCAGAAGGACAAAGATCCGGATCTTCAAGTCGCTTGTGATCCCTGTCTTACTCTATGGTTGTGAGACATGGACACTAAATAGTGACTTGAAGAGACGAATCAATGCCTTTGGTAATAAGTGTCTTCGCAGAATCATGGGTTATCGCTGGGATGATTACGTGTCAAATCAGCGATTGCACCGTGAGACTGAATCGAGGCCTATTACCTGCATAGTCCGTCAGCGCCAACTTCGGCTATATGGGCATGTGGCACGCTACCCTGAAACCGATCCTTCCCATCGGGTTGTATCTGTAAGAGACATCCGCGTGGAGGAGGCCAAGGGGCGCCCCACAAGCTCGTGGCTGGGGCAAGTCGATATTTCTTGTCGAGAGCTGCTTGGTATGGGAAAGGAGCCTGCATGGGAACTCGCGCGTGGTGACCCCCGGGAGTAGCGACGTAGGGTGGGCGAGGCGACGCGCCCCCCGGCGTATGCCCCCAATGATTGATTGATTGTACGAACACATATTCGTATTTCCAAAAGGATGTCTTCATGGCCGTGAGAGCAGGATAATAGAAGAGAGCAATAGAAGACAGAACAGAAAAGAGCAAAAGAGAAAACACTTTCGCTTCTTTGAGGTTGTTTCGCGTGACTCGTCCATTCCAGGTTTGACACAAGTGATGGATATTGTGGATACTTTTTTTTCTCCTTTTCTTACTTTCTTTCCTTTGCCGTGGTACGATGCTGACTTTAGCCACGCATTTTCTCGCCGCAGACGAAGCGATGAAGCGTGCGTGATGGATGCTGTAAAGTTGTATTTTTATGTCGCTTTCTCTTTCCAATGACGCTACAAGGAAATAAGAGTGTGTACATTGGAGGTGTTCAGTGTTTAGTAATGCCAAAATATTTGAAGGAAAACAAGTGACGGTCGCAAACATTCACCCCTGGACACCTTTATCCATGCGTTAAGCTTTACCCCATATATGCCAACGCTGGCCACGCACTCTCCCTGGTACAAACGATAATAATAGAGTGTGAATGATAGACAAACGGGATACGAATTAAAACAATTATGTGCATAGTGCAGAAATATATGTATGACTTATAGACAAAATAATAGTAATGCAACAGTGAAAACAAGCAAAACAAAAGACATGAAAAAAATATATAAAGTAAGACAGAAAAAACGAACCAAGACCAGCACAGGGCTCTGTCACGCCGGACTAGAACCCTCCTGGGGAGAGGCAAGGAGAGGTATGTCAGGAGTCTCGCTGAGAATGTTGAGGGACATTTGAACGCTAATGACCTCCGACCCGCCTACCGAGCCCTGAAGAAGCTCCGTTCCAAGTCTCCATCTCGGGCGAGTGCTATTCGAGCAGCAGATATGCGCCTCGTGTCGGACATGGATGGGCAGATGGCTCGTTGAGCTGAGTACTTTGGGCAGTTGTTCACGGTGGACTCTCCAATTGAGCAGCTTCACACCACTGGATTACAGGCAGTGGATGCCGATCATCCCATTGACGAAACCGCACCCTCTCTTGACGAAGTCAGAGAGGCCGTAGCAAAGTTGAGGGGTGGAGAGGCAGCTGGTGTTTGTAATATCAGTGCAGAGCTCCTCATAGCTGGGGGTGAGGCCATGATACGCGGGTTGCATGCTGTCCTGGCTGCCGTGTGGCAATCAGGTACCATTCATTCCTCCTGACTGGAAAAGGGAGCTGGTCGTCCCTATCTGGAAAGGGAAAGGGGACCGTCAGGGCTGCAACAATTACCGCGACATTACACTGCTCAGCGTGCCAGGCAAGGTGCTTGCCCAATCTATTGCTGACACGGATCCACAGTCATCTGCTGAAGCATCAGAGACCTCAGCAGTCTGGGTTCACGCCTGGTTAGTCAACAATGGACCGTATCCTAGCGCTTCGTGTCCTGGTGGAACGCCGACGTGAGTTTCGACAGGGGATGCTTGCAGCCTATGTTGATCTCAAGAAGGCATTTGACTCAGTGCATCGTGAGTCCCCTCTGGATCTTCTGCGACTTCGAGGGTTCCTGCAAAGACTATTGGTTTGATAACTGGTCTGTATTCTGGGACTGAGAGTGCTGTGAAGTGTGGGGCAGGTGTATCCAGCTTCTTTCCTGTGAATACAGGAGTGAGGCAAGGGTGCGTCCTTGCCCCATCACTTTTCAACGCTTGTATGGACTGGGTATTGGACAAGGTTGTAGATCAAAGTGATTGTGGAGCATCCGTCGGCAACACCAAGATCACTGATCTTGTTTTTGCCGATGATGCAGTAATCTTTGCTGAGTCGCTGGAGGTCCTGGTGATGGCTCTCGAGGCGCTGCACGAGGAGGCAAAGCCTTTGGGACTTGAGGTCTCCTGGCTCAAGACCAAGGTCCAGGTATTTGGAGACTTACTAGATGAAGCAGTACAGTCTGTTCATGGCTGTGGCGAGGACATTGAGATCTTGGAAAGTTTTACATACCTTGGTAGCGCAGTCCATAATGACGGCGGGTCACGTCAAAGAAGTCTTCACGGTGGATTGGCATAGCCCACGGTGTTATGGACTCGCTCAGCGGGAGTATTGGCGTTGTCGGTACCTGTGCAGGAGGACAAAGATCCGGATCTTCATGTCGCTTGTGATCCCTGTCCTACTCTATGGTTGTGGACATGGACACTAAATAGTGACTTGAAGAGCCGAATCATGCCTTTGGTAATAAGTGTCTTCGCAGAATCATGGGGTATCGCTGGGATGATTACGTGTCAAATCAGCGATTGCACCGTGAGACTGAATCGAGGCCTATTACCTGCATAGTCCGTCAGCGCCAACTTCGGCTATATGGGCATGTGGCACGCTACCCTGAAACCGATCCTTCCCATCGGGTTGTATCTGTAAGAGACAATCCGGCGTGGAGGAAGCCAAGGGGGCGCCCACAAGGCTCGTGGCTGGGGCAAGTTGATGTTTCTTGTCGAGAGCTGCTTGGTATGGGAAAGGAGCCTGCATGGGAACTCGCGCGTGGTGACCCCCGGGAGTGGCGTCGTAGGGTGGGCGAGGCGACGCGCCCCCCGGCGTATGCCCCCAATGATTGATTGATTGGTACCTGTGCAGGAGGAAAAATATCCGGATCTTCAAGTCTTTTGAGATCCCTGTCTTATTCTATAGTTGTGAGACATGGACACTAAGTAGCGACTTGAAGAAACGAATCGATGCCTTTGGTAATAAGTGTCTTCGCAGAATCATGAGGTATCGCTGCGATGATTACGTATCAAATCAGTGATTGCACCGTGAAACGAAATCGGGCCTTTTCCTGCATGCCCGGGGTTTACTGTACCTCCGAAATCCCTTTTTGACTAAAACCTTCCATCGGGTTGTACCTGAAGAGATAATCCAGCGGGGAGGAGGCCAAGGGGGCGCCCAAAAGGCTCTGCGGGGGCCAATTTTGTTTTTCTTGCCCGGGATTTTGTTTGGGTTAGGGGAAAAGGGCCTCCGGGGGACCCCGCGCGTGGTGACCCCCGGGAGTGGCGTAGGAGGGGGGGGCGAGAAAAAGGCGCCCACCTTGCATTCCCCCAAATGATTGATTGTTTTTGAGAAAAAACGAAAAAATAAAGAGAAATTCGACCCCCCTCATCAAAAAAACTTCATAACTTTTGTAAAAAGATCTCTCTCTCCCTCTTCTCTCTTCTCTCCTCTCTCTTTCTCTCTCTCTCTCCCCCTTTTTCTCTCTCCCCCTCTTTTCTCCTCTCTCTCTCTCCTCTCCTCCCCTCTCTCTCTCTCCCCCTCCTTTCTCTTTTCCCCTTTTCCTCTCCCTCTTCGAGGGGAGAGAGAGAGAGAAAGAGAGAGGGAAGAGAGAGAGAGAGAGAGGGGTTTTGGGGGGTTTAAAATAAAATATTAGTTTTTATCTTTTTGTTCTGGCGTAGAAAATTTGGCTCTTTATCGCCCTTCGGGCATGTAGTGAGTGAAAAGTAATGCATAAACCCTTTTATAATGCCCCCCGGAAACCCGCTCCGCTGCTTTCCCCCCTCCCTTCCCCCCTCTGGGGTTGTGGCCCGGCAGCTTTTGGTACGCGTTTATTTATTTTACCTCACGCACTTACCCGCAAAACCTGCAGACATAGTCCGAGAATCACACCCACACAAAACCACACCCCCCTACAACACCCACCACCCCACACACACACACACATATCATACCCACACCCACACAAACCCCACAGAAATTGAAGAAAAGACAATATAAAAAAAAAAACTGCAAAGGACAGTAACCAGAGAGAGAGGAAAAGAGAGAGAGAGAGAGAAGAGAGGAGAGAGAGAGAGAGGAGCGAGAGGGGAGAAAAGGAAGAGAGAGAGAGAGAGAAGAGAGAAAAGAGGAGAGAGAGAGAGAGAGAGGGGGAAAGAGGGAGGGAGGAGAGAGAGAAGAAGAGAGAGAGGGGAAGAGAGAGAGGAGAGGAGAGAGAACGTCCTACGGCCGAACGTCCAAGCCATACTTTAAAAAGTTTAAATCTCCGCCAATGTCCGTGGTCTCCGAACGAACATGGGAGCCTGCCCCAACTTTTCCCAAACGACATAGTGCTGACGTATTTTTGGGGCGCCCGGAGCCTGCCCCAAAAACCGATTGGGCCCCTTTTTTCGGAAAAGAAAACGGGGCTACCCCCAAGGGGAACGGAGGGACCGCTCTGAGCGAGCGGGGGCGGGGGGGCCCTGTTGTTTCCCAAGGGGGGTCCGGCCCAGCACCTGTTTGGGGTTTCCCCCTCCCCCATTTTGGAGGGGGGTTTTTCCCGGGGTAGTGCTGGCTGATCGATCAGCCATCCGGGCGTGCGCCTGTATCCCCCGCCAGGGCCGGGCCCCGCCTCGCCCCAGTACCCTCCCTGGGGGCCCGGGCCGACCTGTTTTGGGGGAGCCCGCGGGCAGGCCGTCTTGGTGGTGGGCGACCCCCAACCACCACCTGGACAGCATGCCTATAAGTCCTCACTGGGGCGGGGTTTTAACGGGACCACGTCCCTTTTCCCTACCCCCGGGGGGGGGGGTTGCACTGGACCCTGCCCTTTCTTTTACCTCCGGGGGGACACTCTCTCCCTGTCACTAGCGGGAAATTTAGTGGGCAGCTCTGACCAACCACGCTGTCTTAACACAGATGATATGGCCGTGGCTCGGGACGGGCCACCTCCCGTACTGCCCGGGGTTTGTGGTGCCGGGCTGGGCCTCCCCCTTGGGGGCCGGGGACCTGGAATCACACGGCGTGGGTACTTTGCTGCGGGTGGGGCGGATAAAATGTCGCGAGCCCCTTTCTTCCCGCCCCCCTGGCCCTTCAGGGGACGCCATTGCCACACCGCGACCCACCCACCAAGCCCAAAAAATCGCCATGGTTTGGCTACCGTTGCCGTTTCTGCCGAGGAAAATACTCAGGGGTGGCCCGTTCAAGCGGAACCCGACTCAGCCAACAAAGGGCCTGCACCGGGGGGCCTGCAGGAGGTGGCCCTCCCCGCAAATGGGGGATAAAAAAGTGGGGGAGGCTTGCGCCGCAAAATACGAGGCCCCGGCGTGGGAAAAAAGACTTGGTGGGCCCTTTTGGGGAAAAAAAAAAAGGGGATCCTCCGCCCCGATTTAAATTTCCCCCCCTCCCCAAGGGGGACGGTCAGCAGCCGGGCAGCAGCAAGGGGGAAGGGTCCTGCTGGCTAATTTTTCTTCCCC
This sequence comes from Chionoecetes opilio, assembly GCA_016584305.1. Lineage (NCBI taxonomy): Eukaryota > Metazoa > Arthropoda > Malacostraca > Decapoda > Majidae > Chionoecetes > Chionoecetes opilio. Next base: position 194,135 of record JACEEZ010006337.1, on the reverse strand, counting down.
TCCCAAGATGAAGGTGGGGCCCCCCCCGCAGCCCCCCCCCTCGTCTGGACGCAGTGTGAAAAGGGCAGTCCCAAAGGGGGAGGTGAGCAGGCGCAGGTTTAGCCATCCGCGAGGGGGTCGGCACCAAAAAAGCCACTGGCCTGATTACGTCAAACCCGGGACTTTTTAAAACATGCGCCCGGGAAACTGTCTGTCCCTCTCACCCGTCTTTCCCCTGCCTGCCTGCGGGAAAACCTCTGGCCCTTTAGCGTGGAAAGGGGGCTCGAGTGGGTTTCCCGTTTCACCCGAGGATTCCAGATCCCGCCCCCAAAAACAGGCCCATTTTCCTTCTGTCTGTGGTGGGGAAAGTGTTTTTAGAGGATCGTGGGAGAGGTAATCTTTTTTCACCTCAACGACAACTACCTTCCTCTCGGACCAAAAGGTTTGGGGTTCAGACCCGGACGTTCCCCCCTCTGACCTCTGATGTTCTAAAACCCAAACTGGAGGACCCCCCTGGATTACGGGCCCGACACTGTCGTGGTGGCCCCTTGCCCTAGCGGGTTTCCCCTTTACAGGGTGTGGGAAAGGAGGCCTTCTCGAAAAAATCCGAGCAAAAAGGGATCCGGGTGACCTCCCGCTGCTTTCCCGGGGGGGCTAAACCCGCAGGGAAGGAAACCCCCCCAGGGGGCGTTAAAGGGGGGGCCTCTGAGTTGCCAGTGGAAGGGAAACATCCCACAGGGCTCTTTGGGTGGGGGCCCGTCCTGTGGAAAAATCTTAAAGTGAGGGATCTTCTCCCCGCCTGGGCCCGCAGTTTTCGGCTTACCCCTGATACTGTACTCTCTCCTGCTCCTAACCCCCGAAAAAAAGTGGGCTTTTTTGGGTATGAGTCAATCAGCAGCTTAGTGTTATACAGGAGTTTGGGGTTTTGATGTGGAAAAAACAAACACATCTTGACCTCTTTGTTTGGGTTTACTTAAACCAAAAACCCTTGTGCATTCCTGTACAAAATTTTCAGTATCAAGTGGGAAAATTTTAACCCCCAAGATAACACTTATACACAATAAAAATACTTTTACAATATATATTTTGGGGGAATTTCCCCCCCTGGCTTGGGTTTCTTGCTTTGTTTGGGCTGATTTTCCCCACCTGCTACCCCCTTTACCACCTTTACTCTACGCGGTGTTTTCCCAAAACTAAAGTTTAAAAAACGAAATCCACAAACCCCTCAAAAAGTTTTCCTTAATTAATAGGGGGTAAGGGCCCAAACACATAGTTATCCTCAAAATATTAAAAAGGGGTACACGTTGGGGGAGGGGAACTTTTTCCCCCCGGGGAAAACACAGGCAATGGGTGGTTTTTTCCCCCGGTCCCCCGCGGGGGGGCCAGCAGTGGAATGGGGGCTGCGGGGTTTGGGGGCGGGTTTCCCCTCCCCCCCAAAGGGAAACCGTTTAAAGGGGTTTTGGGGGGTTTTAAGGGTTTGGAACCGGGGAGCTTAAAGGGGTTTTTACGGGCCAAAAACAAAAACTTTGCAAAAAAAGGGCCCCTCCCAGGGGCTCTGCCATGCGAAGGGTAGCCAATTCCTCGCAGGGGGGGGGAGCTCTTTCTTTTTTTTAATTTATTTGGCCCCAGATAAAGGCCTTACTTTAAAAAAGTTTAAATCCCCGGGGCCCAAATCTCCTGGGTGTCGTGTGCAAAACCTCCCCAAAACTTCCCCGGGGGCGGGAAAAGCATCCACGTCGGGGCCCTGCGACTGGTGGATTCTGCAGACCCCCCGACTCCCCAACCCCAACCCGCCCTAAATTTGAGCCCGGGGATTTCCCCCCTCGACTCACGGGGAAAAAAAAAACCCCCCAAAGGGGCGGGGGCGCGGGGGGCTTTTTGGGATTCCACAAGGCCCAGGTGCAAGGGGTGCCACACTTGGCTGGGTTTTCGACGCCTCCGGAGTCCCCCCACGCAAAGCACGAGAAAGGGGGGGGGGCTTACCCTGGGGATGCAGTGGGGGGTCCCCGTTTCCCCCTGCCGCCCCAAACCCCAAAGCACCTTTGGGGGGCCCGCGTCCTTTCCCGGATGTGGAAAATTTTTTCCCCCCCCCGGCCCCTGTCCCTCCAAAAAATCCGGAGATTTAACCCCCAAAGTGGGGAAAGTTTTTCGGGCCCAAACGGTTGGGGACTGTTTAAAGCCCCCCCCCCCGCGAGGCTAGTGTACGTGACACTTTGCCCGCAACAGTGCCTCAACAAACACTTTAGTGAAAGCAAAAAAATTAAAATTTAAAGTTGTTTTTTTTTTTTTGGTCTTTATATTTATTGTAAAATTTCCCTTAAAGATGGTTTGACCCGAAAGTGCACCTTTGGGGGGGTTTTTGTTAAATGTATGTTAAAAAAAGAGAGAGGAGCGGAGAGAGGAGAAGAGGAGAGAGAGAAAGGAGAAAGAGAGAGAAAAAGAGAGAGAAGGGGAGGGGAAAAGGAGAGAGAAAGAGAGAATGGGGGAGAGAGAGAGAGAGGGGAGAGCGGAAAAGCGAGAGAGGAGAAGAGAAAAGAGGGAGGGGGAGAGAGAGAGAGAAAAGGAGAGAGAGAGGAGAGCGGGGAGCGAGAGCGGAGGGAGAGCGAGAGGAAAAGGAGCGGGGGAAAACGGGGAGCGAGAGCGAGAGCGGGCGAGAAAGGGGGGGGAGGGGGGGGGGAGGAAGGGGCGGGGGAAAAGAGCGGGGGGGGGGGCGAGGGGAGAGCGAGAGAGAGAGAGGGGGAGAGAGAGAAGAGAGAGGAGAGAGGAGAGGAGAGAGTGAGAGAGTAGAGGAGGAGAGAGAAAGGAGAATATGAAAAAAATCGGGGGCCCTTATGTGGGGTTGTGTGTTGGGTGTGTGTGTGGGTTTTTGTGTGTGGTGGGGGGTGGTTGTGTAGGGTTTTTGGGGTGTGGTGGGTGTGGTGTGGTGTGTGGTGTGGGGATGTGGGGTGTGGGTGGGGGGGGGTTTTTTGTGTGTGTGTGTGTGTGGGTGTGTGTTGTGTGGGGGTGTGTGTGGGTGTGTGTGTTTTGTTGGGGTTTGGGGTTGGGGTGTGTGTGTGTGTGGTGTGTTGTTTTGTTTGGGCCCCGTTTCTATGTAGGTAATGACGTGTGCTTGCCTGCGCCGCGCCGGTCCTTCATCGCACCGGTGTTGCATAAAATAGGTAACGCCTCTCTCCCTGTATATGTACGAAGAGGGAACACAAATGTCTTAATTGTAAATGTCCTAAGCAAAATAGAAGGTGTGTCAACTGTAATAACGGAAATGAGTGTCAAAACCCCAGCAGACGGGAACAGGGCAGGGAGAGGGAAGAAGAGGAGGCGGGCGACAACCTGGAGCTCCAGGAAGAAGGTCAGCAAGATGGAAGACAGAGGGACAACGAAATGCCAGAAAGACCGATAGCACTAACACCTATTAGCACTAAATTATCGTCACCGCGCACACCACCACCGCCACATGAGGTACCCCAACCGAACATTGATGTGGAGTAAAATGAGAGAGGGAACATCTTCTGTAAAGGTCAAACGGAAGTAGAAACAAAAAGATGGGTAGATAACACATACCTTGAGATAATGGGGTGGTCTGCCAGTAATCATTTTAAGCCACCAAAATGTACAGCCATGACCAAACTAATCAAAGAAATGGTCTGCCTTATAAACGAATACAACTTAGACACGCCCTTTGCACCATATGCATTGAAAGTCCTCTTCCTTCTTCCTAAACTCTTCCTCCAGAAGACACATCAAAAGGCCAAGACAATGTGAAAGCTCTCACAAGAAGAGTTGAACTTTGGGCAAAAAATTAACTCGAGGAGCTCCTGGAGGATGCGAGAGTCTTACAGAAAAGACTGCCAAGACTTCCCCCAAAAAAACATAACAACGATGATAAGGCACGTGGCTTTGCGGATAAGATGAGACAAGGCAACGTTTCATCCGCACTCCGGTCTCTGGATGAAGATCAGAACGGCGGTGTGTTGCCACTCACCGATGAAACTATCCAATTGCTGAAGGAAAAACATCCTCAACCCAGCAATTTGGAGGGACTAAGACAGCAGGGACCTCCTCAAATCTCAAACAGTGTCATCAATGAGATGATTACAGGAGAGCCGATGTGGAAAAAAGCTCTCCAGACAAAAGGCAGCGGGGGTCCCTCAGGCATGGATGCAAGAGGGTGGCGTCGCCTGCTGAGCAGCACTCAATGGGGCAGTGCCGCTAGTGACTTGTGCAGCGTCTTAGCAACACTAGCGAGAAAACTTGCCGCCACCAAATGCCGACATGTTGGCGCCCTGACTGCTTGCCGCCTTATCCCCCTTGACAAGAAGCCAGGGTGCAGGTCTATCGACGTTGGGGAAGTCCTCCGCCGGATTATAGGGAAATGCATCATGGCGGTGGTGAAGGAGGATGTAAGAAGAGCGGCAGGGAACCTACAGGTGTGTGCTGGACAACAGGCAGGTGGGGAAGCGGCCATCCACGCCATGAGGACGATCTTTAGTCAGGAAGATTGTGAAGCGGTATTATTAGTGGACGCAAATAATGCCTTCAACACAATAAACAGAAAGACAATGCTCCACAACATTCGAATGAAATGTTCCCCCACTCGCGACATATGTTGAAAACACATACAGAGAACCCTCAGACATGTTCATAAGAGATAATAGAAAAAACAGCATTGTCAAAATTTTGAAATCAAGGTAGGGAACAACACAAGGTGACCCAGTAGCCATGGCAATGTACGCCATTGGCCTATCAGTTCTTCAAGAGGAGATTTCATATGAAAAGACACAGGTGAAGCAAGTAGCATATGCGGACGACCTAACAGGGGCCGGGAAAATCTCAGAACTAAGGAAGTGGTGGGATCTTGTGAAGAAGAACGGCCCTACTATAGGATACACACCCAACGCCACCAAGTCCATCCTCATCGTAAAACCCGAACATTATGAAATTGGAATGCGACTTTTCAGGGACAGCGGAGTCACTGTAACAAATGACGGGCAGCGGCATTTGGGAGCAGTGGTTGGAACACCGGAGTTCAAGCAGAAATATGTGGAGGAGAAGGTATCAGAGTGGGTGAAAGAGGTGGGCGTCTCGTCCGACATAGCCAAGACAGAACCACACGCAGCTTACTCAGCATTCACACATGGCCTACAACATCGATGGAGCTTCGTCAAGCGCACCATCCCAGGCATCAGCCGTCTCCTCAGACCGTTGGAAGAATCCATCAGGAAAACCTTCCTACCAGCACTGCTAAAAACTAATTTCATCATAGGAAATGACGTGAGGGAGCTGCTGTCCCTACCACCAGGACTGGGTGGGATGGGGATCACGTCCCCTGAAAAAATGGCTGAGGAAGAAAACCGAGACTCCATCCACCTCACCAGGTCCCTCACCGAAAAAATCATAGCTCAGGACACAAAGGGAGAAACTGACCAGAATGCGGTCTTGGAGCTAAAGAAAACCATGTCTAGAAACAGACAGAATGCACAAGTGGAAAGATTGGAACACCTAAAAGACGTCATGCCAATCGAAACCGTGAAGAAAATTCACATTGCACAGGAAACGGGAGCGTCCAACTGGCTAACATGCTTACCTATCAGAGCTAAAGGCTTCAGCCTCAACAAACAAGAATTCGTAGATGCCGTTGCTCTGAGGTATGGCTGGCCAGTGGAGGGGCTTCCCAAAACCTGTGTATGTGGAGATCCAAACAGCGTAGACCATACAGTGACATGTAAAAAGGGGGGATTCGTGTGCATCAGACACGATGAGGTGAGAGATTTGACGGCCAGCATGCTCAGGGAGGTATGCCGCGACGTCACCACCGAACCATTTCTCCTCCCCCTGAATGGCGAACACGTGCAGTACAGGACATCCAACACCACTAACGAGGCCTGAGTGGACTTAAGTGCTCGTGGTTTCTGGACCAGAGGAACAGAGAGCGTTCATGGACATCAGAATTTTCGATCCAATGGCAGCCTGCCACCAGAGGATCACACTGGAAGCTGCTCACCAAAAGAATGAACGGGAAAAAATCAGGAGCTATGGAGATAGGATCCGAAATGTCGACCACGGCAGCTTCACACCCCTGGTCTTCACTACGTCAGGCGGGATGGGCCCCAAGGCCATGTGTTTCTTTTCAAGACTAGCAGATGTAATGGCAGAAAAGAAGCACCAGCCAAGGAGCCACGTTGTCGCCTGGATGAGGTGCCGTCTCTCCTTCTCCCTGCTCAGGTCTGCCCTCCAATGTCTCAGGGGCACTAGATACTCCGCCCCCACAACCATCGATTTGGATGGCCAAAACTACCAGGCCACTGTAGTGGAGAGCGGCATATTAGTGCAGATGACGGAGAGAGAGGAGAGTAAGTAGTGGATAAGTAGTAGTAGCCTATGGTTGGATGCCACAGTCAGTAGCGTTCAGAGTTGGGGCTACTGGCATTCAGTTAATGGAATCCGTAAATAAACAAGCGGTGGAGGTATCTTTAATGTAAAAAAAAAAAGTAGTAGTAGTAGTAGTAGTAGTAGTAGTAGTAGTAGTAGTAGTAGTAGTAGTAGTAGTAGTAGTAGTAGTAGTAGTAGTAGTAGTAGTAGTAGTAGTAGTAGTAGTAGTAGTAGTAGTATAAGAATTAGACTCGAAATCGCGAAACACCGCCACTCTTTTACCAGCACACAATGAGACATGTCAAGAGGGAGACCTGACAAGACAGTGCAGTCCTCGTCCCTTTTTTGGAGCACGCCCTTGTTGACATCGATTGTCTCAGCAGAGAATAAATCCGCCGTGACGTGATGAACGGCGATCTGCTTATCATGACTGTGGGAAATAAAGTTACAAGGAGAAAGAATATCAAAAATATGGTAACATAATAAGTTATCCTAATCTAACCAACACCTAAACATAACGTAACGTAACCTTATCTATACTAAACCTAGCCCAACGTTACCTAAACCTACCTAACTTCTCCCCGTTCCTTTTTTTCTTGATATTTTCTTTCCGAAGACAGTTTTTCATCCCCCACTTCGATCACCTCGTGCTGTACAGAGGAACAGCGGCACGTAATGACGAGATCCTCCCTCACAAGGCACGCACATGACGCCCCCGTATACTCACCGCGCCCTTCCACTTGACCCGTATACATATGTGCGTGTGTGCTTTACAACCCTGGGTGAGGCTGGTGCTTTATATAACCTTGGGTGAGGCAGGTGCTTTATATGGGGTGCAGTCAGTTTGTACACAAGTTGTTTCGTACACCAGTATATTACTACACCAAAAAGTTGTTTTGTATTCTATATGAAACCATAATAATATCGTACACTCAGCTCAGAGTTGAACTTGACTACTAGAGCTACGAAACGACATCAGGTATGTACGAAAATCCTCAAAATCAGTATACGAAGCAACAAACAAAACCTGGGTACGAAACAACTTGTGTACGAAACTCCCTGTAACCCTTTATATAACCTTGGGTGAGGCAGGTGCAGGAGGTGATTTACGCTCCCTCCACCACTCTTAGTGATCCTCCCGGGCGTCCCGCAGCAGTGTTTGGCCGTGGCCACCGAGAGAGACACGGTTTGGCATGCTAGCCGCTACCACAAGGTCTTCACCGCCATTCAATACACCTCAAGCTGACCAACACACCACTGTGTCCTTCTGCATCCCTATGTATTCGTAGTCTTTTCATATCAGAGTATATACAAGATTTAGATTTTCTACACCATATCAACACACAGCCTCTTTCTCCCTTGCAATCCCACTTCATCTCTGTCCCTCGAAAGCCGTAAGGTGTAGTAAATAGGTATGACCAACACGCTACTGTGTTCTGCAGCCCTGCGCTACGCTACGTGCGTGCCTCCCGGGGTGGCGCGCTGAACACCCGTGGGGGCAGGGCAGATAGCACCCTGCGTGGAGGCTTGCTAAATATACGGCGAGGAATTGAAATACACAGTAGGAACCACCTGTCTTTTGCGTGAGAATATAGATAAACAGTTTTACTACGAAGGGCTAGAAAAGCAGAATATAAGAAAGTAACAAGGCAACAAAGTATTATAAATAAAGTAACAAAAAATTTGCCCTAAGACTATAACCTAACTTTTTGTTAAATTTTTCCTTCACACTTTTTTTCCAATCCTCATAAAGGCACACAGTGGTCTGAATTGTATTTTATTTGTCTATCATTAAAGTCTTCTATACCTTGACAATATAAATGAAATACACAAAAATATTCATAATAGCAAACGTTGCATGTTTTGGGTGAGAAATTTCATGCAAGTCAAAAAGAAATTGTTCAGTTTTCCTTACTCAGAATAAGTACAATCTTCACTGTTTAGTAGTATGATAACATTTGGGAATATGCAAATTTTCATGAGCTACATTCTTAAACAAACATTTATTAGTACACTTTTTTAACTACTGCAATATTTTCCTTCCAGTTTCAACTAAATTCAAAAACTTTTTGTAACATAATTTACAAATAGTATACAAACGTCAAAGGGTATAAAATATTTGTCACATACATTTTCCTTCATCGCTTTTATCCTACGGGGGATAAAGGGTATTAAATGAAATGAGAGAGAGAGAGAGGGGATGAGAGGGAGAAGAGACGAGAAGAGAGGGGGGACGAGAGGGAGAGGAGAGAGAGAGAGGGGAGAGAGAGAGGAGAGGAGAGAAGGGGGAGAGAGAGAGAAGAGAGAGGAGAGGAGAGAGAGAGTACGCCGCCCACTCCTGGATGTCGTGCGCAGCCTCGCACACTCGGAGGCTGGACAGCATCCAGCGTCGAGCCCTGCGACTGGTGGATGCTGCAGACCCCCCAGACCCCCCAGACCACCAGCCCTGTTCGAGCCGGTGAGTTCCTCTCGACTCACTGAACACCGAGGGGTGTCGCGGCGCTTTTGTATTCCACAAGGCACAGGTGCAGGGTTTAGTGCCACACCTGGCTGGGTTACGACAGCCTCCGAAAGTCGCCACGCGGAGCACGAGAACGGTGTTACCCGTGGTGATGCAGTGGAGGTGCCCCCGTTCCCGTGCCAGCCAGCACCAACGCACCTTTGTGGGCCGCGTCTCCAGGATGTGGAACATTTTCACGGCCGCTGTCCCTCACATCCCGGAGATGAACCCCACGAAGTGTAAAGTTGGCGGCCAATCGGTGGAGACTGTTGAAGCCCACCCCGCTGAGCCTAGTGATACTGTGACACTAGTGACAGCAACAGTGCCTCAACAAACACTTTAGTGATACATAAATGTATATAATGTTAGTTTTTAGGTCTTTATATTTATGTGTAAATTGCCTTAAGATAGGTAGCACACGACAGTGCACCTTTGGGCTTTAGTTAATGTATGTTAAAAAAAGAAAAAAAAAAAGAAAAAAAAAAGAGAGAGAGACAGAGAGAGAGAGAAGAGAGAGAGAGACTGGAGAGAGAGGAGAGAGAGGATGAAGAAGAGAAGCAGAGAGAAGAGTAGAGATGAAGATAAGAGAGAGGAGAGAGAGAAGAAGAACGTTGAATGTGGGTGAGAATTTCAGAAGCAAAGAGAAATGTTCAGTACAGAATAGAGAAAATCAGAGAGATGATAAAGGAATGGCAAATCAAGAGCAGATTAAGAGAAGATATGAGTGTTAATACGAGATCCAGTTCAACTAAATTCAAAACTTTTTAAAGAGATAAGAATAGAACACGTAATATAGAGGAAGTTGTGTCAGATAAACCATGCTATCACGAGATAGAGAGAGAGAGAGGAAGAGAGAGATGAGAGAGAGGAGAGAGAGAGGAGAGAGAGAGAGAGAGGAGAGAGAGAGAGGAGAGAGAGAGGAGAGAGAGAGGAGACGAGAGAGAGAGAAGAGAGAGAGAGAGAGAGAGAGAGAGAAGAGGAGAGAGAGAGAGAGAGAGAGAAGGAGAGAGAGAGAGAGAGAGAGAGAGACGAGAGAGAGAGAGAGAGAGAGAGAGAGAGAGTGAGAGAGAGACGAGTGAGAGAGAGAGAGAGGAGAGAGAGACGAGAGAGAGAGAGAGAGGAGAGAGAGAGAGAGAGATAGAGAAAAGAGAGAGAGAGAGAGAGAGAGAGAGAGAGGGGGTCACTGGAACATTGCCCTTCTTAAACACAAGTAAAACATCAGGTTAATTAAAAAGGAAATAACACAAATGGACTTTGCCAGATACCCAATCATTTCCTACGCCAGCGCACCGGACACGCCGCCCGTGAGGTGTGGTGGAGATGAGTGATTGAGTGAGGGGTTTGAGATAATGAAGTGCCGATCTTTGTCCGGGGGGACTTCGTAAGTGGGTTTTTTAGGGAGGAGGAAGAAAAATGAGGAATAGTAAGAGTTTTTCCCTTCATTTAATTTTCCTTTCCTTCCCCCCCCCCTTTTTCTTTTCCTTTCCTTCCCTTCCTTAATTTTTTTTCCATTTTTCCTTCCCCCTGCAAAAACCACACACACACAACCACACCAACACACACACACACCAACACCCCCCACCACACCCCCCCAAAAACCCACCCACCCCACCCACCCCAACACCACAACAAAACCACACACAACACACCCCAACACACACACACACCAACACACCCCCAAACCCCCCAAAAACCCCACACACACACACAACACAACACACACACACACCACACACCCCACACACCACACAACACACACACACAACCACACCCACACACACACACCCACACACACACCCCAACACAAAAAACCCCCAAACACACAACCACACCCCACACCCAACACAACAACACCAAACACAACACAACACCCACACACACCAACAACACACACACACACCCCAAAAACACACACAACACAACAAAACCCCACACACACACACACACACACACAAAACACACACACACACACAAAACCCCCACACACACACAAACCACACACACACACACACAGTATTCTAAAACGTCCATTGCCTCCCCCCCCCGTTCCGTTTTCCAACCGGATGCCCTACAAAATGTTTGAGGAAGATAACAATAGTACAAAAAAAATTTTTGCGGAATTATCAAGCCCGGAAACAATAATTTCAGGTACAGCCTTGCCTGTAAGGGAGGAGTGGTGGTGGGGGGTTGACGGCGCTGCATTCAATAGCGATAATAACCATAAAAAAATAATACTACTGTACTGTGCAATAAAACTACCCCCAAACCAGAAGGAAATGTGTGTATTTTTTATTTTTTTTCTTTATAGATTTTCCCCCGAAAAACGCAAAAGGTAAATTGCAACTAGTATATACACTACTACTAACTATTAACCACTACCAAATTTTCTTTCACTACATACTTTACTTTCTATACTAAACTAATATACTTATTTCTTAATACCACTACTACTATACCACTAATAACTACCCCCTTACTTTTCTAACTACTCTATACTACTATACTTATAAAATACTACTATAACAACTGCTACCCACTTATATATACTATTTCTAACTAACTATATACTATTACATTTCCACTACCCCTACTACACTTTATTTTATACTACAGTCTATACTATATGTTCCACACTTATTACTACATTTCTACTAACCCCTACAAAAAACAGGCAGGGAGGGGACACATTCTGGAAGAGTGTGCTTAATAATAGTCAGCAGCCCACAAAGCACTTGCCTTTTAAAAAATGAGTTGAAAGAAAAATCGTCAAATTGTTTTTTTTTACCCCTGGTACCCGATTGTCCTTAAAAGAAGATTTAGCAATTTGGGGAACATTAAAAAAACAACAGTATAAATGTTGAAGTGGTACTGACAAGAAATAACAGAAAAGAACATGCTAATGGCAGGCACAGTTGCGGCATATTGTAGAAGTTTAACAAATAAGCACATTCAACGCTGCAATATGAGAAGTTCGACCCCTATATAGTATAAGAAGAAAAATAAAAAAACAAGGATGATAGGGGGCAGCGGTGTTAGGAAGTTTTCTATGTAGACGGCATAAGATATATGAGAAAAGTTTAAAAACACGAAAGAAATTGAGAGCAGAAAGATTAAAGAATAAAAAAAAAGTAAAAATGCCCCATAAAGAAACAAAAAGGGCACACTTTGCGAGTGTTTGAGTGTATCTGACAAGGCGTTCAATGAAGTGACAGTCGTGCTACTTGCTGCCAGTACAAAAACTTCACGTAACAAAGGAGAGAGCGGATCAAACAGCGAGCAACAAACACGGAGGAGCTCACACCCATTAACCCCTTGAGGCTCAGTACGTTACTTTCATTGTAATTTTGGTACCATTAGACGATTTTTTAGTGAATATAAACAATATTTTATAGATATGACCTGTTTAGTATCCTTGTCCACTAACTAATTTGGTATATTCAGTTACTTTTCGTAATTATATGGCTCGAAAACACAATTTTTTTATAGCAAAGGAAAGATCTGGGCGTGAAGAAGTTAAGGGATCGCCACCACCTCACTGCCGCACACCACACAGTACCGTGGCAGGGGCAGCAGCCTCATCACAGAGACAAGAGTGCCGCACGCTAAGTCTATGTGCCTCCAATCTCTCTCCGTTTCCCCTTCCTGCACCAGCATTTAACTGAGTCTTTTTCCTCCTGCTTTTTCTCCTCCATCCAATCTCCATTTGCGTGAGTTAAAAAGAAATGAAAAAAAAGAGGTAGAAAAATAAATATATTATCCACTCACTCCAGGCGGCCATTATTCTTGCTCTACGCCCACCTCCATCTGGACGAGGAAAGAAAAAAAGTAGTATTGTATCTACGTCTATAGAAATGTAGTAAAGTCCTTTTTCTCTCTCTCTCTCTCTCTCTCTCTCTCTCTCTCTCTCTCTCTCCTCTCTCTCTCTCTCTCTCTCTCTTCTCTCTCTACTCTCTCTCTCTCTCTTCTCTCTCTCTCTCTCTCTCTCTCTCTCTCTCCTTCTCTCTCTCCTCTCTCCTCTCCTCTCTCCCTCCAGAAGTCTTTGTACCATTTTACCTCCCTGCCCCTATATCCGTCCGAAAAAACTTCCAAACCTACCTCTCAAAAATCAAAAAAAAACAACAATCTCCAAATTT
>JACEEZ010006337.1:177414-178707 GCA_016584305.1 Chionoecetes opilio | reverse complement strand
GGGCGGAATCCATTTTAATAATTCAGGCTCTGTAGGAGATATATATTTCCTTGCAATATACTGCCTCCACTGCCCCCTGGAGGCCGCGTCGCCCCCTCGCCACGCCGCACCTTGGCCGCCTCGAGAAACACTTCATACAAAAAAGCAGATGCGTATCGAGGCTCCGTGTGGCCTCACCATGTCCTATGCTCTTTTCTCTACACCTGAAGATGCTTATCCACCTGCTGTGCCTCTGACAGTCATGGGTGTCACTGAAACAGGTACGTGGCAGGCAGGTCGAAATGGCACGCTATAATCGCTCCTTTACTGCGCTCACTTTTCTCATTAGTTGATAATAATCCCCCGTTCATCGATTTCATTCACAAATTCATTCATTAATTTCACCTCATCAACTTAATGTTACCATCTGCGCCATCTTGCGGAAATCCCACTCGACCTCCTCGTCTTCCTCATCCATCACCATCAGCATTGCCAACAATCCCTACCCGCCCGCAAGACAAAAGCCTTGCCCAGCCACCCGGCTTCCTTCACTCGTCCCGGCCTACTGCTCCTCACTTCAGTTTTACATTTTACAAAATTATCATAAACAGACATGTTGCTACGTCGCGCGGCACAACGTCCAGGTGGATCATTTTCATGTTCTGTTTTTCTTCAATTATAAGAACAAGACGAGCGAAATATTTTTCTTTGTGGTCAATCCCGAGAATCGAACCCACGTCCTAATAAATGCATGGGAGTCTAGTCCTTTCACTATCTTCTCAGCAACAGGCGCCATCACCCCATTACTGGTTGGTTAATATATCTTTGTACAAGTTATATATATATATATATATATATATATATATATATATATATATATTATATTATATATAATATATATATATATATATACTATATATATATATATATATATAAATATATATATATATATATATTATATATATATATATATATATATATATATATCTATATATATATAATATATATATATATATATATATATATATATATACTATATATATTATATATATATATATCTATATATATATATATATATATATACGCTACGAGCATGCAATAGTACATGCACCTCACTACCACCATCACCACCACTGTTTCGTCTGCCCGGCAAGGAATCTCTGGAAATAGGGATCGTCGGCTGAAACAATCCATACGCGGATAACAATCTAAAATCAATGTGCTGGTATTGGCAATATCAGCTTACTACTCTTTGTTTCTGGATGAGAATTGTTAGCATGGTAATTTTGGCCAACACTTCCGATACTAGACACG
>JACEEZ010006337.1:167414-174914 GCA_016584305.1 Chionoecetes opilio | reverse complement strand
TTGGCCTGCGACCCCTCCAAATAATTTTGAAAGGCTTGCGACCCCCCCCCCCCACCCTTACCAAAGCATTTTTGAAAAAATGAACACATTTACATTCTTTGTCTCTTTTTCTCTCTCCTCTTACACACACACACCACACACACACACACACACACACACACACACACACACACACACACACACACACACACACACACACACACACACACACACACACACACACACGCATACCCAGTTTTACCCACACATAGGTAGAGTCGTATTGTTCCGTATCATAACATTCCAAGTATAATATATTCGGTAAAATATTATGAATACTTAAATGATACCGTAATCAGTGTAATCTGTATATCCTATGCTCTTGCACTAGACGCATCGAAAAAATAAGTCTAACTTAGATAAAGTGTAGACTTGTGATGTGGATTTGTAATGCATTAACAAGGATCGATCAGTGATGATACAAGTAGCCTACGTATGTATAGCTACTGGACGTGTGAGCGTGGTGGTGAGAGCTTGACGGAAAGGGGAGGGAGGACAAGGGATCAACTCGTTTCTCAGAGTCAGATTACGTAACTGTACTTTTATATTAGCAATTTATTAAAGCCTACGAAGGTATAATCATTGTTTTGTTTTATACTGATAATATATATAAAAGAATAATAGTAAATTATGAATATTGTGCATTTTGCACATTCTAGAAATCTTGCGACCCCTCAGAAGACTTTCGCGACCCTTCGAGAGGTCGCGACCCCCAGTTTGAGACCCCCTGCTCTAGAGAGTCCAGATGTCCTTGCTCCCCCTAGACATATATAAGGCGAATTCTCTTATTGTCATTTCTTCCCCATATTTCCTTTCCATTAATTAGTTAACCAAGGGAACTCCGGGATGTTCTCACCTCTCACCTTCTTACTGTACTAACTAAAACCTTTCAACACTCTTCCACAGGTGAAAGAAAATCATGAACATTATATATTAAGATTTATGGAGGGGAGCGAGGCGTTTGAGGGAAGGTAAGAAAGACAGGAGATGAAGGGTGATGCAAAGGATGAAGTTAATGGTAATTGATGGTGTTCAAGTTAAAGATTGTGCTTCTCTACAAGGTTCAGTTGGTGGGCAATGTGTTTGTCAAATAGGTGTTGTGGTGACTGAATCAGGGATGTTTTGTTTTTAAGTATTGATTTTTTCTCGGCCTTTGTAAACCTGAGCCGAAGGGAGACAGACAGACAGATAAAGAGAAAGGTAAACAGACACCCTAATAGCCAAACCCTCATTTCCTTCCACCCCCCCCACACACCCCCCACACACACGCATAAAGAAAGACCAACAAAACCATATAAATAGGTCAAAATACTAATTCAACAACGTCTATAGAAGAAAAACAAGTGTCTGTGGGCCCTTCGGACCCATGTATTGATGTTTGTAGTAGTAGTATATATCAGACAACAATGTGAGTGCAAACTCCTATCGTGTTGTTGCTGTCGTTGGTCACTGGTCAAAGTGCCTCGGGGTAGACCACCTACCACCACCGTAGCCTGCCTCACCCCAGCCCTACGCTTGTCTCACCCCAGCCCCACGCCTGTCTCACCCCAGCCCCACGCCTGTTCTGCAAGCACACACACACACACACACACACACACACACACACACACACACACACACACACACACACACACACACACACACACACACACACACACACACACACACACTCACACAAACGGTAAGTCCATGAGTCTATGAAATTAGTGTAATGCATCAAGAAGTTACCGCAGAGTTTATTCCTGTAATTTGATATCTGAAAAGTGTTTTTAGCCCAAAACCCCCCTTCAAAATTATTCAATCGACATGGGACCAAGCCGCTTACCACCTAAGATTTATTTGCGATTTTTTTAACCTACTCTCATCAAAATTTAATTTACAGTTTCGGCTACCCCAAACAGACAGAAACACGGCTACTCCTATAGTATATTAGACAAGTGCTTGTGGGACCTTCGGGACCATGTATTGATGGTTGTATGACAACATGTGATTGCAAACTCCAATCGTGTTGTTGCTGTCGTTGGTCACTGGTCAAAGTACCTCGGGGTAGACCACGTTCCGTGTGATTCTAACCCTTTGTGTTCCATGTGATTCCAACACACACACACCCGTCAGAATGGCTCGATTGGTAGAGTTGTTGTCTCGCGTGTAGCGTCCCTGCATTCGGTCAGCGGTTCGAGCCCACCAAGTTCGTACTGGCGTGGGGGCGCTTTGTATAGTCAATAACCTTGTAGTTGGTACTTGCAAAGCGTCTAGATAGGATCAAAGTATCTTAACTTACCAACACACACACTCACACACGCACACAAACGTCCATGAGTCTACTGAGTTTGTTGAATGCGGCAAGACGTTACCGCAGAGTTTTTCCTGTAATCTAATACTCCTAAAGTGTTTTTAGCCCAAATCCCCTTTCAAAAGTATTCAATCGACATGGGACCAAGCCGCTTACCACCTACGATTTATTTGCAATTTTTTTAGTCTACTCTCATCAAAATTGAATTTACAGTTTCGGCTACCCATAACAGACAGACAGACAGACACACACACACACACACGGCTACTCCTATAGTATATTAGACAAGTGCTTGTGGGCCCTTCGGACCCATATATTGATGTTTGTAGTAGTAGTATATATTAGACAACATGTGATTGCAAACTCCAGTCGTGTTGTTGCTGTCGTTGGTCACTAGTCAAAGTGCCTCGGGGTAGACCACGTTCCGTGTGATTCCAACCCTTTGTGTTCCGTGTGATTCCAACACACACACTCACACACGCACACAAACGTCCATGAGTCTACTGAGTTTGTGGAATGCGGCAAGACGTAACCGCAGGGTATTTCCTGTAATCTAATACACCTAAAGTTTTTTAGCCCAACCCCCCTTCAAAATGATTCAATCGACATGGGACCAAGCCGCTTACCACTTACGATTTATTTGCGATTTTATGAGCCTACTCTCATCAAAATTGAATTTACAGTTTCGGCTACCCAAAACAGACAGACAGACAGACAGACAGACAGACACACAGACACACAGACACACACACACACACACACACACACACACACACACACACACACACACACACACACAGATAGATAGATAGATATTTATTGACCACAGCTTTATACATAAATTACACATAATATCATTAATGAATAGACAAAACACTCAATGTCCAAAAAATGAAACATTCCCACAAATTTTGAGTAACAACTGTAGTCCAACAAAAATAATTACTAAAACTACTACTACTAACGATAAACTACTAACCATAAAATTCAACAAGCAGCCAGCTTGATCTACGTCCCTATGAAAGACAAAAAAATGAAATAAACTATTAACGGAAAAGAAAATGCATTTCTTAAGTATAACTATTTAAAACTTCATGAATAATTTTGCATGTTATTACATCACTGAAATTAGAGAATACGTCATGAACAGTATTAAATTTGTAAAGATTTCTAATGTGTTGTGTTATGGGGCACACCTCTACCACATGTTGTTCTGTTTGTATGTCACCACATACACACAGGCGCTCCTCGAGAGGAAGGCGACCACGTCCGCGCCTGTTCCAGCGTCCCGTTTCCACTACTAAACTATGACCACAGACTCGAAAACGTGTAAACGACATCCTATGTAGATCGTTAATTACATGTTTTCTTTTCATAAATGTCATGTACTTTAAATTCAGGTTAATTGTTTTATATACATTGCATCTTGTTGCCTCAGAGTTAGCAATTGTATTATGTACATTATACAACATAGAGGACATGTGAGGGACATTATTGTGTGTCATGTGGGCCACAAGTTTTCCAACCGGGGTATTTAAGGATATAACATACTTAAGAGCGAAAGACAAAGGGTCATCGTTCATGTTACGTCTCTCTGACCACATACTATGATAAAACTTGTGTTGTTTGTGTCTTAGAAGGTAAGGCAGCGAGGGGTATCCTAACTCAGCATAACATACATTATTGGTAGTGGCTCTCCTTACCCTTAACAACTCCTTCATGGCCCAATTGTACAACTTAATGATAGGTTTCACGTCAGCGCCTACCCAAGACTCACAGCCATACAGTAAAGACGACATAAGGGCAGCATCGAACAAACGACGTTTTACAATAAAAGGAATGTCATTGTTTTTTCGAATAAATGAGACAAATTTTAAAACATGACATAACTTGTTTTGTGGCTGTATTTTCACAGCAGATGACACCGAACCGTCACACGTGAAGGGAGTCCCCAGATACACGTAGCTGCTGCAGGGCTCCACCACTAACCCGTCCACGCGCAGCGGCTCGGCGTCCCCCTGCTTGACCGTTTTTATCACGAAAAACTTTGTTTTACCTATATTTATCTTCATTCCATATTCATCACAAAATTCCTTAATATACAAAACTTCTTTAACATGTTGTCCCTGGTCGTAGCAAGTATCACCGCATCATCCATATACAACAATATGTGCAGCCATTCTATAAATGTCTCAGGACTACAATTATCTCTCATCATTTTTACCAACTCGTCTACATATAATATAAATAGGAGACAAGATGTGGACAGACCTTGCCTTACTCCGACGGTGAGGTGACAACTGCACAGCCTAAAATACTTTCCGTGACGCGGTACATGGCAACTATAGCTGCAAGCATCATCATTCCACAACCTAGACGCTTCAGAGTCATAAACAACTTTTGTCTTGGCATTACGTCATATGCCTTCGAAAAATCAATGAAAGACACGAATAACTTGTTTTTCTTCCTCCTTACGGAGTCAGTGAGTAGCCGTAACGTAACAATATGTTCCAGGCATCCTCGCTTTTCATCCTCACACACACACACACACACACCCCACACACACACACACACCACCAAAACACCACACACACACACACACACACACACACACACACACACACACACACACACACACACACACACACAGACACAGACACAGACACAGACACAGACATAGACACAACACACACACACACACACACACACACACACACACACACAGACACACGGCTACTCCTATAGTATATTAGATAGATGAATAGAAAAAGAGATTGAATCCCTATCCCTTCCTGTAAAAGAAGTGAACTCCAAATATATAGACGTAGCAGGCGAGGGTTTGCCAGCATGAACTACTGTAACACAAAAGATTGAGCGGCGAGTACCATTCTAACTAAGCAGCTACGAGTAGATAGCTATAACAATGACGAGTTCCTACGACACGTGCATCTTAGACTGGACCCAGAACAGAAACAGATAATAAAGAGCACTACCTACGTTATTTCAAAGACCTTTCCACGTACCTAAAAATGCTGGGTCGCTCATGACTACAATATAAGGCTGTGGGAGCGAGCGTACAGCTGTGAATTGCATTTATCAAGGTAATAATTTCGGTAGCTATAAATATTAATAGATTATATTCACACCAGTGTTTTATAAAAGTAGTGGTCATTCATTTCCAATTACAACACAAACAAAAACTGTTATATGTTCAATCCATATGTTGATGTATTCTGACACGGTCTCGAGGTTCATCACAAAAATACTAATCTTCTCCCTTAATGTTTATGACACAATATATATCACCGTAGTGTTGATAGTATATATTTAAAGAAATGACAAATAGATAAATACAATAATATACAATGATAAAGTACAATAAAATGCAATGAGTGATGTTTCTACTGGTGACGAGACCGTTGTGTTCACTAAGCAGGAGGTGAGGGTGATGGAGGTATGGGATTTGACAAGAAAAAGAATTGCCACAAGTACCAAGGAAAGTAGATGGCCACAAGTACCAAGGAAAGTAGATGGCCACAAGTACCAAGGAAAGTAGATGGCCACAAGTACCAAGGAAAGTAGATGGCCACAAGTACCAAGGAAAGTAGATGGCCACAAGTACCAAGGAAAGTAGATGGCCACAAGTACCAAGGAAAGTAGATGGCCACAAGTACCAAGGAAAGTAGATGGCCACAAGTACCAAGGAAAGTAGATGGCCACAAGTACCAAGGAAAGTAGATGGCCACAAGTCCCAAGGAAAGTAAAGGGCCACAAGTCCCAAAGGGAAAGTAGAGGGCCCAAGTACCAGGGAAGTAATGGCCACAAGTACCAGGAAAAGTAATGGCCAAAAGTCCCAAAGGGAAAGTAGATGGGCCCCAATCCCAAAGGAAAGTAGATGGCCAAAAGTACCAAAGGAAAGTGATGGCCACAAGTAAAAAAGGAAGTAGAGGGCCACAATACCAAGGAAAGTAGATGGCCAAAAGTACCAAGGAAGTAGATGGCCACAAGTAGAAGGAAAAGTAGATGGCCACAAGTCCCAAGGAAAAGTTTTGGCCACAAGTACCAAGGAAAGTAGATGGCCAAAGTACCAAAAAAAAAGTAGAAGGCCAAATCCCAAGGGAAAAGTAAGGCTACAAGTCCCAAAGGGAAAAGTAATGGCCAAATCCCAAGGAAAGTAAATGGCCACACAAACCAAGGAAAGTAAATGGCCAAAAGTACCAAATAAAAGCTGCCAAATTTGATGAGTAAGAAAATAATTCTTAAGAGTAGGAGTAGGAATAAATTTATCTCAGCAACAAAACTTTACCTATCGTATTGGGTACTAGGAGGTTCTTTTTCAGTCTCAAAATCCATAGGGACCTCTCTCTCTCTCCTCTCTCCTCCTCCTCCCCCTCTCTCCCCCGTCTCCTCTCTCTCTCCTCTCCTCTCTCTCTCTCTCCCTCTCCTCCTCCTCTTCTTCTCTCCCCTCCTCTCCTCTTCCCCCTCTCTTCTCTCTCTCTCTCTCTCTCTCTCTCTCTCTCCTCCTCTCTCTCTCCCCTTTCTTTTCCCCTCTCCTCTCCTCTCTCTCTCTCTCTCTCTCCCCTCTCCTCTCTCCCCTCTCTCTCTCTTCTTTTTTCCCCTCTCCCCTCTCCTCTCTCTCTCTCCTCTCCGTCTCTCTCTCTCTTTTCTCTCTCTCTCGCTCTCTCTCTCTTGCTTTTATCCAGTTAGTAAACACCATTTTTTGAAAGACAAAATCTCCCAAAACAGGCCAAGGCCACGAGGTTGCCGGAAGGGGCGGACTTGCGTGTTTGCTTCTCCCTTTACTCACTGGGCTTGAGCCTTCAATTGGGTAAATTGGTGTGCATTGATTGGGTTTTTCTATTATGAGGCATATTTGCTTTAAAAGACATCATTTTCTTGTTTCTGCAGTTTTTTGCTAATCCATACCGCCCCCCCCACCAGGCTACGCTCGATCCCCCTCTTTTATATAAACCCTACATACATTTCATGCCCGCGGGGGAATGCAATGGCGCCCAAAGGTGGGGGCGTGGCCCCTAAATTTACTGGGGCCTGACATTGCTTTAGTTTCGTCACTCATGAATTTTCCCAAAAATCCCCCACATCTGAAAAAGGGCACCGTTTTTTTCTGCTTAATATCAATCAGGTCAAGCAGTCGACTTAGCACAGGC
>JACEEZ010006337.1:159914-162414 GCA_016584305.1 Chionoecetes opilio | reverse complement strand
CCTTTACTAAAAATCTGAACTGGAAATCTCACATCTCATCTCTTGCTAAAACAGCTTCTAAGAAGTTAGGTGTCCTGGAGCATCTGCGTCCTTTATTTTCTCCCTCTCAATTGCTTGCTCTCTACAGGGGCCCTATCCGCCCATGTATGGAGTATGTCTCACATGTTTGGGGAGGATCCACTCATACAGCTCTCCTAAACAGGGTTGAGTCAAAAGCTTTTCATCTCATCAACTCCTCTCCTCTGACTGACTGTCTTCAATCTTTAAATCACCGCCGCAATGTTGCTTCTCTTGCTCTCTTCTACCGTTATGTTTATGCTCACTGCTCTTCTGAACTTGCTAACTGCATGCCTCCCCCACTCCCGCGGCCTCGCTGCACAAGACTTTCTACTCATTCTCATCCCTATTCTGTCCATCTTCCTAATGCAAGAGTTAATCAGTATCTTTACTCTTTCATCCCTTGCACTGGTAAACTCTGGAACTCTCTTCCTGTTTCTATTTTTCCACTTTCCTATGACTTAAATCTTTTCAAAAGAAGAGTAACAAGACACCTCCCGAACTAAATTGGCTCACCCCTCTGTTTTTATTTTATTCTCTTACTGTCATCTTTATAGGGACTGGCAACGAAGCGGGCCTTGTGTTACCCATTTTTGTTGTGCCCTTGAACCAGTTCCTTGTGATGTAAAAAAAAAAAAAAAAAAAAAAAAAAATGCATATATATCCTGTATTTTCATATAATCTATTTTGTTTATTATGTTCAAGTTTTTCCAATACATTGTACAATAAACCTTTACAAACCTAAAACCACTAAAACCAGAAGAACGAGATCAATTGCGATTGTATTATTAATACCATGGCAATGGGGGTTGGGGGTGGAAATAAGTTTGAAATAGGGTATATTTGCGGTTGGAATAAGGTATATTTGTGGATGCAAATGGATATATTTGCGCTTCTAAAATGTATATTTTGGGTTTCAAAAAGGTATATTTGCGGTTGGAAAAGGGTATATTTGCGTCGCTCCGAAAGGGTATATATGGGGTTTCAAAAGGGTATATTTGCGTCGCTCCGAAAGGGTATATTTAGGGTTGAAAAAGGGTATATTTGCGTCGCTCCAAAAAGGGTATATTTATAAGGGTAGAAAAAGGGTTGCAGTATTTGCTCACTACAAACACCCTTTTTCTACCCTCTTTCTACCCTTCTTTTCTAACAGTGTACGGTAAAGCAAGAGTCCTTCAGGAATCCTTGTAGCTCAAGTTTCATGGAAGCGTCAAAGTAAATCTGTTTGAAAAAAGCTGGAGAGAGAAGTTGGTTCTTGCCTCTTCACTTCCCTCCTACCTGGCCCCCCGCCCACCTGGCCACCCGCCCACCTGCCTTACCCATCCGCCCACCTGGCCACCCACCCCACCCATTCCACACACAAGGGGCGCCGGCAACAAAGGTGGACACAAACAATAGCAGGACCTAATGTACCTTTTGTGTATGTGTCTTTTTATAAAGGGAAGGAAGAGTCAGCGTCCAGGGTTGTGCGAGTCATGATTTTTGAACATTTTTTTTACAGAATTGTGTAACTATGTCTATCTTCGTGTGTGTGTGTGTGTGTGTGTGTGTGTGTGTGTGTGTGTGTGTGTGTGTGTGTGTGTGTGTGTGTGTGTTGTGTGTGTGTGTGTGTGTGTGTGTGTGTGTGTGTGTCTGTGTGGTGTGTGTGTGGTGTGTGTGTGTGTTGTGTGTGTGTGTGTGTGTGTGTGTGTGTGTGTTGTGTGTGTGTGTGTGTGTGTGTGTGTGTGTGTGTGTGTGTGTGTGTGTGTGTGTGTGTGTGTGTGTGTGTGTGTGTGTGTGTGTGTGTGTGTGTGTGTGTGTGTGTGTGTGTGTGTGTGTGTGTGTGTGTGTGTGTGTGTGTGTGTGTGTGTGTGTGTGTGTGTGTGCGCGCGCGCTCATAAACTTGAAAGCCAACACTACGTGATCACCTTTATCAGAGAAAGTGTTGTAATCCATGTGGCTAATCTCCTTATCCTTCATTTGGCTGTGGGTATCCGTACTCTATCAAACATCGTTTATGACATGTTTATGTAACGTTTTTTTTGTGAACCTTTGTTCATGTTTAGTTTTATCTAATACGTTTCATAAAGTACATTTCCAAGCATTATATTTTATTCAGTCACTTCTAAGTCACAAAAAACATTATTTTCACTTTGGATTTTCCCCTTTACATTTTGGTAATTTCAAACAATGCATAAATATAGTGTTACCTGCCATCTCGATACGTCAACAGACTCCTGCATAACTGGAATACCTGTTAATGTTAGCATAGATGTGGTCATTAATTTCATCTTTGTTCGCAGTGTTAATGACTGTTGCCAATATCTTTAATTGGATATTTCCAAGTGGACATTCCCTGCAGTGTGACGGCAATTTCAAGTCATGAAGGCCTTTATTAGTTAGTTAGTCATATCATGTTCTGCTCTTACTTTTACCTGTGGTGATCTTTCCCCCCGCATGTCCC
>JACEEZ010006337.1:148761-159621 GCA_016584305.1 Chionoecetes opilio | reverse complement strand
ATCATACTTCTTCTTTTTGTCCATGAAAGTAATTCAGGTCTATGGACATTGACTTTCCCCGCAGTGGTTGATGTAACACTTCCCTGTTCGCATATGACTCTTCCTTTATACTTGCGTCTCTTTAAAGAAAAATGTGTTTTATTCAAGAAAGTCAAATACTGAAAGCACACGACTGAAAATTCTTTTAAAAATGTATCTATTTCAACCTCGTCATCTTCGTTTTTGCTTACTTCTACTCGTCTCTGCATTCTGCCTTTCACTATGGTATTATTATCATGTAATTACTGAAAACTTCTCCCAATCATGACCGTCTCCAAACTCATCTCTGCGTCCTAATATATTTTTGTTATGTTTATTATGTATTGTTTTATTCTAGTATTACATGTCTGGCTACTCAATCATCTTCTAAATTTTTTTCATAAATTTCTTCAATTTTTTTTTCTAGAGTTCTTAATAAACCACTTTTCACTTCTTTTCCTCGCCATTAGCCAAACATTTTCTTTGCTTACCTTCATCACTCTTTCATTTATGAGCTCCAGTTCATTACAGACCATCATCATGCGTACTGTTATTATCACCATCATTATTATTCATTAACATATTTTGTTAAGAGGTAATTATGTCTGAAATGAAGCTTCTTCTTGTGATGCTGTGTGTGTGTGTGTGTGTGTGTGTGTGTGTGTGTGTGTGTGTGTGTGTGTGTGTGTGTGTGTGTGTGTGTGTGTGTGTGTGTGTGTTTTGTTGTGTGTGTGTGTGTGTGTGGTGTGTGTGTGTGTGTGTGTGTGGTGTGTTGTGTGTGTGTGTGTGTGTGGTGTGTGTGTGTGTGTGTGTGTGTGTGTGGTGTGTGTGTGTGGTTGTGTGTGTGTGTGTGTGTGTGTGTGTGTGTGTGTGTTGAAATACTATGAATGTTTCGGAAGCTTAATGAATTATATGTATGGCAAATCGAACATTGCGATACCATGACGTGCCTGGCAAACACGAGGGCGCGCTGGAGGGCGACAACACGGGCACAAAGACAATGTCCACTGAAAACTTGACACCGCTGGATAATTGAGAACGATGCACAATTTGTGTTACAGAGGAAACGAACATATTAGGGAAGGAATATGAATGGAATCCGAAGCTGATGTAGGTCTTGTTAGTGACATTCAATTAAGGTAAAGCAGGATAACGGGAGGAACGCGCTGCTTACAACACATAACACTAAGGCCCGGTTCACACTTCACGTTTTTGCTGTCCGTAGTCTACGTGCGTCTTGTCATCAGTGACTCACAGTACGTCACAGTAACGTCACTCCCTGCCTGTGTAGTGTGAACCAGGCTACAACCGCCACGTTGCTGGAGCAGTGATGACGTCACTGACCTTGAGAGACGCGCGTCCAGGCTCACATTATTCGGAGCTCCCAATTCTTTCTCCGCGGGCTGCGGGAGTGACGGGGTGACGTCACTGTGACGTCACTGATCGCCACGCCCACGTAGACACGGACAGCAAAAACGTGTAGTGTGAACCCCGCCTAAGGTACACCGTGGCTTGTTGCGGGAGCCCGTCTGATTGCAAGGGTGTGAGGCAGGTGTATAGAAGAGTATTTTCATTATATTTTAACTTCCTCCTAGTGCTTCTTTCCCCCTCTAATGTAATGTAATGTAATGTAGAAAATAAATAACCTGAGAAGTGCTGTGATGAGCCTTATAACGATATAAAGGGACTGCACAGGACTACTACTTCCTTACAGGAACCACCTCGTGTAGATGTCACGGCCTCTTGTAGCTTCCTTTTTTCTTATTTTTTATGTTCTTATGAAGGAGTCCTTGGAAGGTGCGTCGTGTCCTTTGTGATCACGGCTGCAGGTGTGGCGTCCGTAGCAGAGGAGCAGCGAGTGTGTGGTGACTTGCGAGGTGATGCGTATACCATTATAGCGTATGTCATTACAGAATGGGTGGCACTGCGTATGTTTAGCACAGTGACTACTCTATAAGACACTCCCGGTGACTCGTGCACCTCGGATGGAACACAAATACACAGAAAAGATAAAGTGAGAAGTTCTTGTGGCCCAACATTCCCACTTCAAGCCAAAATCGTTGTCGAGATGTCGCTATTTGTATTAAAAAGAATGGTCTCTATCGACACTATATATTTAAATAAATCTCAGTAACAATAACTGTCAGGTATTGTTGGGTGACCAGAGCTGCCCAATACTCCGGTGTGGTGACAAAAAATAATTCCGGCCCACCTTGGAAGGCAAATGTCAGCGATTGTGTTGTTGCGCCGCGCGATGGTCGCTGACCTGACGCGTTGCCACTGCAATCAAGAACAGAATCCTTGGAACTTTGCTTATGAACTTTTCTAATTTGATGAAAACTTGTCAAAATCTATTCCCATATTTCTATGAATATTTGTTCATGATCCTTTTTGAGCGTGTCGAGCATTGTCATAGATTTGTAAATGAAGCAAACACGCGGTATCGGCAGGTCTGTGGGGTGTGCAGGCCGTGCAGGCCGTGCAGGCCGTGCAGGCCCAACACACGGCTTGATCTGCCAACACATGTGCGGCACATAGAGTGCTGTACCCTCACAACCTGACCAGCCTGCTGTTCACAACCACTATCTTTTATTGATAACTACAACTCTAACTCTTGTGTTTCTATGGTACGCTTGGTATTATTCTCTCTATTCTACTTTGTGAACCATTAACTATACGAACAAGTATTTAGAGAGGATTTCAGGTTATGACCCACAAAGTGACACTGTTGGAACACAGTGAATGCATAGTGTCTCTTTTCATAAACAAACGTTAATCGCAGTGGTTTATGCCATAGCAACACACTGCCTTGTACAATGAACATATTCGTAAACAAAGATAGATAATCAGATAGATAGATAGATAGATAGATAGACAAACATATATATATATATATATATATATATATATATATATTTATATATAAAAATAATAATATATATATATATATATATAATATATATATATATATATATATATATATATATATATATATATATATATAGATAGATAGATAGATAGATAGATAGATAGATAGATAGATAGATAGATAGATAGATAGATAGATAGATAGATAGATAGATAGATAGATAGATAGATAGATAGATAGATAGATAGATAGATAGATAGATAGATAGATAGATAGATAGATAGATAGAGATAGATAGATAGATAGATAATATATATATATAGATAATAATATATATATATATATATTATATATATATATATATATATATATATATATAATATATATATATATATATATATATATATATACATATCTATATACCACCAACCATCAAGTGAATACAGAAAAAATGTAGTCTTAATGAAGAGAATTGAACAGCGGGTGAGATCTGCCCTCTATTGTTCACCTCCTGAGCTGTGATAATGCAGAGGGCGAGAACAAGTGGCGGGCGATACACACAAACGGCGCATCCCTCTGGCCTTGATTCTATCCACAACATTATCCTCGCCAATGAATCAGGAGATGAGTAACGAGGAGTTATCTGAGACATAAATATACAACGTCTTTCAATATCAGTCTTAGGATGAGAGTAAGGAAAACAGGAATAATATCAAGCAAGGGTCACATTTTAAAGCTACTAAATAACTGTTTCTCACATAATGTAAGTGCATTAGAAGCATGTCAAGTTGAAACAGTCCATGTTCGTGACCCAAACATTGGATAAATGAAGGGCTTGTGTATAATAATGAGTCTGCATATAGCAAAGTGGTCTGTACTTGAACTTGGGTAAGTTTGGCGTATATTTAGCGTAGTTCTGGCCTGTGACTTGGGTGGTACCCATGGATGAAGACATGACGTGTGTTTATGAAGGGTCTACAGGGATCTGGCGTGGGTTATAACGTGATAATAAGTTTGGGTGTGGGATGGGTGTGTTGCAGGTCTGATCTGAGTCTGGCGTGGGTGTAGTGTGGGTGTGACGTGAATAGTAATGATGAATAAGAATATAAAGACCGATTTGGTCATGTCGTCCCGGGATAGGAGTAAAGAGAAGCGAGGAAAGGACTAAGAGAGTGAACATTATTTCTAAAGGTATTTCAAGAGCTTGCCGGCGAACGATGTAGTAACTGTTAAACGCACATAATGAGTCTTCCTTCGAAAATGATGAGTGTATTCCCCTCACGTCCAGTGCCAATCCAGCCGTTCAAGCCAATAGAGTCGTTCTCAGACGCACGTTTGGACGAAAATTGTTACAGTTACTGCAAGAAGAAAAAATGCTCAAATGATTTCCCGAAGCTAACCGGGATGGAGCGCAATACAGGCAGCTTCCCAGGGCGAGACTGTAAAGGCGGGTCAGAGAGGTTTAAGCTAGAGGGTTGGGACAGTGTGTTAGGGGAGGTGAGAGGCAGGGTTTAGGGCAGAGCAGTAAGGATATATCCGAAGAGACAATCCGGCGTGGAGGAGGCCAAGGGGGTGCCCACAAGGCTCGTGGCTGGGGCAAGTTGATGTTTCTTGTCGAGAACTGCTTGGTATGGGAAAGGAGCCTGCATGGGAACTCGCGCGTGGTGACCCCCGGGAGTGGCGTCGTAGGGTGGGCGAGGCGACGCGCCCCCCGGCGTATGCCCCCAATGATTGATTGAGTAAGGATATGGCATGAAGACGACGGGAAAGAGTGCTGGAGGGAGAGAAAAGGAGAGGTGGATGGAAGGCAAACATGTAAAAGGTACCAAACCTTAAGAAATATACGAATGTGAAATAAAAATATGAGCAATGATATATAGTTTTGTGACAAAGTTGTTTTATGGGGCGATAATTGAAAAATACACCGGCAGGGGATGTGTTGTGGAGGCAGGGGGAGGGAGGGGCGACAGGGGAAGAGGCAAGGGAATGCTTGAAGCAGAGGCTTAGGAGTTATACCTTGCTTATGTCTTGCTCTCAGGCTCGTAACCTAGTACGGTTTATGAGGCGGAACTCATCATTAGTAGCTGCTTTGGAAAGCGCATTGCCTGGTGTGGGAGTGGGTCTCACCAGGGTGTTGGGGGAGGGAGAGGGAGGGGGTCTCACAAGGGTGTTGGGGGAGGGGGAGGGAGGGGGTCTCACCAGGGTGTTGGGGAGAGGGGGAGGGAGGGGGTCTCACCAGGGTGTTGGGGGGAGGGGAAGGGAGGGGGTCTCACCAGGGTGTTGGGGGGAGGGGGAGGGAGGAGTCTCACCAGGGTGTTGGGGGAGGGGGAGGGAGGATGTGTAAATATAGGGGAAGGATAGCTGTGAAGAAACCAGAGATCCTAGATATGAGAGGAGCGATTCGGCACCCTCAAACACTTCGATGGTATACGTAGTAGTGGTGGTGGTTGAGATTTTAAGGTTAGGTTATTGGACGGAAGAAGATTTAGTGTTCTAATATACATTACTATAATAGGAATACTTGTTGTCATTAACCCCTTCACGCCCAGATCTTTCCTTTGCTATATAAAATCGTCCGTTCTTAGCCTTAAAATTACGAAAAGTCACTTAATATACCAAATTAGTTAGTCGACAAAGATAATAAATAGGTCATATCTATTTTATATTGCTTATCTTCATTAAAAATCGTCTAATGGTACCCAAATTACAATGGAAATTACGTTCTGGGTCTCAAGGGGTTAATACAATTCATACAATTTGGCATTTTTCCAAACAAGCGGGTGGAACACAATAAAAAGACAGGTTTCTGCTTTTTGTTTTGATGAGAAATGACGCCATCAGGGCAGAGATTCCAACCCTCCGCCCGCGTCCCTATTAGTCAATCCTACAACACACCGGGAATAGAGACACGCACTCTACACCCAAACTACGCCCCCCCCCCCCCCCCCGAAAAAATAATAATGATAAATAATAATAATGTTTCTAATGATAAGAATGATAAATATAACAATAATAAAACTGAGAATAATAATAACAACAACGACAATATAATATGTACTACATACCTGCTGAGTAACAGTAAAAAAAAGCCTTGCATTCTGTTGAAGTTTTACTCGATCCTTCGCACCATTGTAAAGATAACTGTACAGTTCTACGCCACCATCGTTTTGTACTCGTCGCCAAGTCTTGTACCATCCAGATCCGTGGCAGATGGAACATTTATTAT
This sequence comes from Chionoecetes opilio, assembly GCA_016584305.1. Classification (NCBI taxonomy): domain Eukaryota; kingdom Metazoa; phylum Arthropoda; class Malacostraca; order Decapoda; family Majidae; genus Chionoecetes; species Chionoecetes opilio. The sequence goes on along the minus strand of JACEEZ010006337.1, from coordinate 153,508 downwards.
CACTTATTTTGCACATTGCATAATCATACTTCTAGATTTTTAAACTTTCACATATACAAATTGGAATAAAAATCAAACCGGAGTGTCTATCACGTGTGATATATGAGAGAGAGAGGAGAGAGAGAGGAAGAGAGAGAGAGAGAGATGAGAGAGAGGAGAGAGAGAGAGAGAGAGGAAGAGAGAGGAGAGAGAGAGGAGAGAGAGAGAGAGAGAGAGAGAGAGAGAGAGAGAGAGAGAGAGAGAAGAGAGAGAGAGAGAGAGAGAGAGGAGAGAGAGAGAGAGAGAGAGAGAAAGAGGAGAGAGAGAGAGAGAGAGAGAGAGAGAGAGAGGAGGAGAGAGAGAGAGAAAAGAGAGGAGAAGAGAGAGAGAGAGAGAGAGAGAGAAGAGGAGAGGAGAGAGAGAAGAGAGAGAGAGAGAGAGAGCCCACGAAAGATAAAACAAGAAAAGAACAGATGCGGTCAAAGATAAGATGGAGAGGAGGAAGAGAGAATAGGAGCAAAGAGGATTACATAGGATTACATAGGAATAACAGACACCAGGAGACCTATTGGTCCATAGCGAGGGTATCTGCTGAACTACATACTACTAACTATCAACTACTTGTAAGAAAACAGTTGGAAAATGATACCATGTCCCTAAAGAGAATAGGAACATGGACGTTTCATAGTGCAGAATGATAGGATAGGAAAAATACTAACTACAACTACCACTACCACTACGACTAATCGATACGGGGGACTAGATACGAATTCGCACTATCAATACCCATTTATTTTACAGTGCGCGTCAAGTCTGTTTTTGAATGCAGTTATTGTGCTGGCTCCGACAACATTTGCTGGTAACTTGTTCCATCGTTCAACGACTCTAACATTGAAATAATTTTTACGGAGATCGGTGATGCAACGTTGACCGTTTAGTTTTAAACCATTATTTCTTGTTGTCACTTGAGTTGAAAGCTCGAATAGGTTCTCTGAGGAGGAGGAGGAGGAGGAGGAGGAGGAGGAGACTCTCAACGCGGGCGAGTCTGGTCATGAATATTCCTCAGGCAACACATGTGAGTATGCATAGTTCACGCGTCATATCAGTTTTTTTTCTTTGTCTCTCTCTCTCTCTCTCTCTCTCTCTCTCTCTCTCTCTCTCTCTCTCTCTCTCTCTCTCTCTCTCTCTCTCTCTCTCTCTCCCTTTTCAATCAAATGTCGATACCAGATTGATGTAGCATTTCAAACTTCACCCATTGCTAAAATATTAAAGTAATTACTGATGACAAGGTATGAACACAATTCTTATGGTGGTAGAGAGGCATGGATATCAGCTTGTTGTGGTGGTGCCAAGGTGGTGACTGTATTGGAAGCGAAAATATCCAATGAATAAAAGGTCATTAAGGTCAAAGGTCATCAAAGGTCAGTAACACGTCCGTGGTCCTTCATTTCCTGTACCTTTGTCTGACTTGGTTGTTAAGGTCCGCTTTAGAAAGACAATGATATCCCATTATTCGGTTCGATTTTCTTTTCTTTGATTCCGCTTTGATTGATGATGATGAGTTTACGCGAAGAGTCTAGAGTTAAACACACACACATACAGAAACACATAACAAAGGCCTGTATGATAAAATACATCTTTCTTATACACCATATACAAGAAGCTCCCGTGCGGACGCTACTATTACTATAATTATTATTACACACAAACACGTTTCCATAAGCAAGTATTAGTTTCTACCCAAACACCGCCACATTCACGGTTAATATCTTAGCATGTCGACCACTGAACATACATACACAGCAATGCATTTATTCTTAAAACTCATACGAGTCGCTAAGTGCGGAATTGCTAAACAGACAGCGTGAAAACCGAAAGTAACCTAACCGAACCTAACCAAAGCTAGCTAAGGCATTCTTCAATACAGAATTTTTTGCCAACAGAAAACGTGAAAAAGTGAAAAATAATACAATCCAACCGGACCTAATCTGACCTAAGCACTCTGTCACTAAAGAATTACCCACCAGGGAACGTGAAAAACAATGCATTTGCAGTCAAGACAAAGTGAGAATGAGCAGTTGTTTCACTCTGACTTGTATATTCCCTTCCCTAGTAATCCCCTATCGCATTCTCTTTGTCCCTCGTGCCGTGAAATGTACTTCTCATAATTAGTGGTGTACGAGAAGTCACCCTGTACTCAACATAGATCCGCAAAGCAATCTAATTCTTTAGCACTTACTTTACATGCAGGACGTTAACCCCTTGAGGTCCAGAACGTAATTTCCATTGTAATTTGGGTACCATTATACAATTCTAATCAATATAAACAATGTTTTATAGCTATGACCTATTTAGTATCCTTGTCCAGTAGCTAATTTGGTATATTAAGTTACTTTTCAAAATTTTATTATTACCAGGAGACGATTTTATATAACAAAGGAAAGATCTGGGCGTGAAGGGGTTAATTATTTAGAGGCAAGCTATGGCGCACAAAGGGAAGCTCTTTCACTTCACCCATCGACGAGAATATGGCATGTACCTGGAGTCCCTTTATCCCCTGTGATATATGATTGATTGCCCACAAAACATAATTAAGAACCCTCGGCTATTTGAATTTGAGTGGTAGAGGTGTTACGTTACTGTCCTATGTGACCAACTTGTTTGTTGATGAAGGGTGTTAATGAAAGGTTGTTAATCTAGGGTGAGATAAGAAAAAGAGGAACTTGAAGGAGAAGAAGAAAGTAATGAAGATGGAAGAAACAAAGAAAAATTAAAGGAAGAAGGAAGAATGTGAAGAAGAAAAAGAAGAGGGAAGACGGTCTCAAGTCACACACACACACACACACACACACACAGACACAGACACAGACACAGACACAGACACAGACACAGACACAGACACAGACACAGACACAGACACAGACACACACACACACACACACACACACACACACACACACATACATGCACACAGTCTTGCCTTTAGCTAAACTTGCCTTATGAAGTTAGTTAATACAATCCACTACTCTACGCTGGCAGTTCCTGGAGAAGCAAGGCAAGGAGGGGGGGGGGGGGCGTTGTTCAGGGACGGAGGGAAGGAAGGACGGGTTCGCCTGTAATATGGAAGGGAGTGCAGAGTTGTGGAGGCGGTGAGGCGGTGAGAGGTTGGAGTATATCACTTTAAGGGTACTCAGTCTCGCACTTACCATCTCTCCTCACGGTATCCTCCTCTTCCTCTTCCTCTCCTTCCTCCTCCTCCTCCTCCTCCTCACCTTGATAATCTAGTATACTTCCCACTTCTCATTCTGCCTTTCTCCTCCTTCTCCTATCGTTTTACTTATTATTATTAATCATCTTTTTTCTTTTTCTTCTTCCTCCTCCTATTACATTTACACTGATCACCTCTCGTCTTCCTACTTCTGCTTTCCTTATTATACCTTCCACCACCTTCCTCCTTCTCCTGATGCTCCTTCTCCATCTTCTTCTTTCTTCATTATATCTTTCGTCTTCCTTCTCAAACATTTCTCAGCCCCTTCCTCCTCCCTCCTCGTGCTGCTCCTCATCATCTCATTTTCTTTTCCCAATAAAAGTTTGATTTCTTGTTTTATTCAGTGCATCAAGGAAGTGATCAAATGGCTCCAAGCTCCATCTTGGAAATGCGAGGCAAGGAGAAAGGCTAAGCCTGTGGGAGGCATTTCCTTATGAATAACAACTAGGCGCTAAAAAATAAATGACGTGATTTGTTGTTTGGTAAGAAACAAGTAATACTGAACCATCGATTTAATGTCACTGTTCTTTGACATTCTTCCTTCCCCTCCCTCTCATATGCACTGCCGTGATTCACTCCTGACAATACGAAGAAATGCCGTAAACTGGATAGATCGTTCGCTTCTCATGCTCGATTGTCATGATAAACTAGCTATGCTGCCGCACTTTAAAATATCAGTGTGTGTGTGTGTGGTGTGGGGGGGGGGGGGTGCGTGGTGTGTGGGGGGGGGGGGGGCGTGTGGTGTGTGTGTGGTGTGTGTGTGTGTGTGTGTGTGTGTGTGTGTGTGTGTGTGTGTGTGTGTGTGTGTGTGTGTGTGTGTGTGTGTGTGTGTGTGTGTGTGTGTGTGTGTCATTCACCCATGGTCTTGTCCACGCGAGCTGGCTCGCGATCTAAAACAAAAATATGGAAAACAACGTAACATACGAAAAATTAAAGATACAAACATGACTGCGTTGGCAATAAGGTGAGGGAGTAAGGGGGTTCAAGGAGTTGTACACAGACAAGATGGTGGAAGGAATATTCTAGTGGCGGACACTTTTGGATGGGCTCCCTTCTGGGGCATTTAAGTATGCGCCCCCCAGCCTGGTTACATGGCTCTGTCTCTTCATCAATGCCTGTGTCTGTCATCAGTACATACCCAGTCAGGTCTTGGCAGTGCTTATAGTGCCTTTACTTAAGAGCAAAGTGAAGGACCCTGCTAACTCTGGCAATTACAGGCCCATTGCCATAGCGACCGCCCTGTCCAAGGTGCTGGAGAAAGTGGTGCTCCATCGTCTTGAGGACTACCTGTATACACTGGACAATCAGTTCAGCTATAAGAAAGGCCTTGGCACTGAGATGTGTGTGTGTGGACATTGAAGAATATCATTCATTACTACACTTCCAGAAATTCACCTGTTTATCTGTGTTTCCTGGATGCCAAAAAGGCGTTTGACAGAGTGAATTACTGGAAGCTCTTTCATAAACTTCTCGTCAGGGGTACACCTGGGTACATTGTAA
>JACEEZ010006337.1:115000-135653 GCA_016584305.1 Chionoecetes opilio | reverse complement strand
CCGCATACTTTTTCCATTTTTTGTTTATCAGTTCTCCTTTTTTTGCCAATGTACTGTGCCAACCCAAGATCACTGATCTTGTTTTTGCCGATGATGCAGTAATCTTTGCTGAGTCGCTGGAGGTCTGGTGATGCTCTCGAGGCGCTGCACGAGGAGGCAAAGCCTTTGGGACTTGAGGTCTCCTGGCTCAAGACCAAGGTCCAGGTGTTTAGAGGCTTACTAGATGAAACATTACAGTCTGTTCATACGTGCGGTGAGGACATTGAGATCTTGGAAAGTTTTACATACCTTGGTAGCGCAGTCTATAATGACGGCGGGTCACGTCAAATAGTCTTACGACGGATTGGCATAGCCCACGGTGTTATGGACTCGCTCAGCGGGAGTATTTAGCGTTGTCGGTAACTGTGCAGAAGGACAAAGATCCGGATCTTCAAGTCGCTTGTGATCCCTGTCTTACTCTATGGTTGTGAGACATGGACACTGAATAGCGACTTGAAGAGACGAATCGATGCCTTTGGTAACAAGTGTCTTCGAAGAATCATGGGGTATCGCTGGGATGATTACGTGTCAAACCAGCGATTGCACCGTGAGACTGAATCGAGGCCTATTACCTGCATAGACCGTCAGCGTCAACTTCGGCTATATGGGCATGTGGCACGCTACCCTGAAACTGATCCTTCCCATCGGGTTGTATCTGTAAGAGACAATCCGGCATGGAGGAGGCCAAGGGGGCGCCCACAAGGCTAGTGGATGGGGCAAGTTGATGCTTCCTGTCGGGAGTTGCTTGGTATGGGAAGGGAGCCTGCAATGTGGGCTCGCGCGTGGTGATCCCCGGGAGTGGCGTCGTAGGGTGGGCGAGGCGACGCGCCCCCGGCGTATGCCCCAATGATTGATTGATTGTGCCAATGTCTAGTTCATGTATGTACATATTACATATAGCCTTGAGTGTTCATATTTGAAAAAGAAACTGCTTTCGGCAGAAGATTTATGTGCCCCTTAGTCATTACAATTATTTTCATGTAATTTCCCTTTAAAAGCAGTGCATGAATAATTTCACATAAAACGAGGAAGGGAGTAAGGGAAGCAGGGAGGATGAAAGGCAAAGATTTATACCATGGACAGTATCTAACCTCTAGGGAACACATATCACCTTTCCACCTCATATATTCCAATGCAATTTTTTTTTCTCTCTTTCTCATAGAGGTATACGAGTGTAGCAAATGTTGCACTATTTTACTCACATTTTACCTCCCACACTAATACATCACCAACATTTTCATTCCCTTGATTTTCCTCAAACTTACCCTTGAAGCCACAATGTCTTTCCCAAAGCGCTGATTTTTCTTTTCAAACTGTGAAAACGAGGCCGAGGTTTTTCTTCCTCAGGGAACTAGTAATGACTGCCTTTGACGATACTACTGCTGGAAAAATGCTGTATTTTCAACACCAACATTGAACACACTGCCACGTAAGGAACAAAAGTACGTGACCACCCTCACTGCTGCACAGGAGGCTCAAATGTGGCAACGAGGGTCATTCAGCCTCGACCCCAATTACTATCAGAGTAAAGATTTGTGTCCCTGGTTCCCTCTGGACGCATCAGTCTTCCTTCTCAAATTTTCACCACAAGTGGCAGTAACTCGGTATCCTCCTGGAACTCGTCGTATTTTTGTTCAGCTGATGTTGGTGAGCACTGGCTTCGACTTGCTTACTTTTGGGAGATGGAGGTTGATTCTTCGCACGAGTATCTCACCACAACAGAGCGGCGGCCCATGGGTGTGTGACGGAGTAAATGTCATATAATACGTTGTTCCCTTTGTATGGAGTTCTTTACGCCCTTCTACGGCATACTGTGACAGCAATACTTCGGGAGGAACATACTCGCACCACTTTACAGTTTGGCCATGGATGGATGAAACCCCAGTTATGGCAGGGGTGATTTTTTACTTTCCTGTTATATCAATATGAATAAGTGGGGTTTCTTTGTAAAAACTTAAAATCCCCCAAGCCCCAATTTGGGCCCGGGCGAAGATTTGGTCTTTTTTTTCACTGTCTCTCTCATTGAGGTCCTTTAAATTTTCCTTAGGGTTTCCCTCTTTCCAGGTGGGGGTTGTGCCTGGTAGTGGGGTTGGGGGGTTTTGTCCCGGTATTTGGTTGGGGGGGGTTTGGTGGTGGGGTGGGGGTTTGGGTGGGTGGTGGTGGTGGTGGTGGGGGTTTGGTTGTGGTGGTGGGGGGGTTTTGTGGGGTAGTGGTGGGTGGTAGAAAAGTTTTTGTAGTGGTGGTGGTGGGGGTTTGGGGTGGTGGTTCTGCTGGTAGGGGGATTGGTGGCGGTGGGGTGGTGGGGGGGTGGTGGGGGGCGGTAGGGGTTTGGTGGTTTGGTGGGGGTGGTGGAAGTGGTAGGGGTGGTAATGGGGTGGCGGTGGGGTTGGGGGAAGGGTGGCGGTGGTGGGGGGTTGTGTTGGTAGGGGTGGGGTGGTTGAGGGGGGTGGAGGTGATGGGTGGTGGTAGTGGGGGTTTGCAGGGGGGGTGGTGGTGGTGGGTTGTGGGTTTATGGTGGTGGCGGGGGTTGACCCGGGGTGGGTGGTGGGGGTTGGGGGGGGTGGTGGTGGAGGGGGGGGGGGTGGGGGGGGGTGGTGGGGGGGTGGTGGTGGGGTGGGGGGGGGCGTGGCTGGCGTGCTCTTTTAGGCCCGGGGGCAATCATCAGCGTGAAGAAATTACCCTGAAGACATTGCCTTCCTCCCGTTTACTTTTTAGCTCTTTTTTAAATGTCACTCACTTAGCGCCTTGTCTCACCCGTCCGGATTTGGCTCTTTCTCTTTCTTTTTTTTTTTTAATTTCCCCTCCCCTTTTTTCGCTTATTTTTCAACATAAGCATTTCATTTTATTTTCTTAACATCATGAGTTTTCATATCATTAAGTTAGAGTGAGATTGAAAATACATTTGGAAGGCCCCTTTCACATGTATTTTTCAGACATTTTTTGCTTTTATTTATGCAAAAGATACTTATATATGTTTAAGCAGGAATCTCTCTTCTCTCTCTCTCTCTCTCATCTCTCTCTCTCTCTCTCTCTTCTCTCTCTCTCTCTCTCTCTCTCTCTCTCTCTTCTTCTCTCTCTCTCTCTCTCTCTCTTCTCTCTCCTCCTCTCTCTCCTCTCTCTCTCTTCTCTCTCGTCTCTCTTCTCTCTCTCTTCTCCCTCTCTCTCTTTTTTTTTTTTTTTTTTTTTTTTTTTTTACCTTTATTCTTATGGGGTTTTACAGGGGGGAGTTCGCTGGACTACTGAAACTACTTTAATTTTTAGAAATGGTAGATTATTCTCCCTCTCTCTCCCTTTTCTCTCTCCCCCTCTCTCTCTCTCCTCTCTCTCCTCTCTCTCCCCCTCTTCTCTTTTCCCCTTTTTCCCCCCCCCCCTTTCTCCTCTCTTCCACCCGCCTTTCCCAAATTTTCTTCATTTCTTTTCTTTGTCGCCCCCCTCATTCCTCATTCGTACCTTCTTTTTTCCTTACTTCTTCCTTCTCCTCCTCCCCCCTCCTCTTCCTCGTGTATTTTTATTACTTATGGGGACGTAATTTCTACTCTATGTGAATGCTTCTCTTTTTCAGCTCCCCTGAATCAAAATTTTTCTTTCCCCTTTTTTGTCCTCTTTCCTTTGTTATGGGGTCTTTACTTCCTGTTTCCAATTTTCTAACTTTTCCTTATTGGACAAATTTTATCAATTTATTTTTTTCCCCTTAAAAATTTCCTTAATTTCAATTTTCCGAATTGTTTTTTTATTGTTTTTGTGTGTTTTTTTTTCATGGGGTTTTGTGTGTGTGTTTTTCTTGTTTTTTTTTCTATGTGTGTTTTGGTGTGTTTTTGGGGTGGTGTGTGGTGTGTGTGTGTGTGTGTGTGGGGTTTGGGGTTTTTGGTGTGTTTTTAGGTTTCTGTTGTGTGTGTGGTGTGTGTGGTGTGTGTGTTTGTTTTGTGTGTGGGTTGTGGTGGTTTGTGTGGGTTTTTGTTGTTTTGGTGCGTGTGTTTTCTTTTTTGTTTCTGTGGTGTGGGGTGTTTGTTGTGTTGGTGGGGGTGTGCGCGGTTGTGTGTGTATTTCTAGTTGTTTTCAGTGTGTGTGTTGTTTTGGTGTGTGTGTGTGTGTGTGTGTGTGTGTGTGTGTGGTTGTGTGTTGTGTGGGGGGTGTTTGTGTGTGTGTGTGTGTGTGTGTGGTGTGTGTGTGTGTGTGGTGTGTGTGTTGTGTGGGTGTGTGTGTGTGTGTGTGTGGTGTGTGTGTGTGTGTGTGTGTGGTGTGTGGTGGAGTGTGTGTGTGTGGTGGGTTGTGGTGTGTGTGTGTGGGGGTTTTGTGGTGTGTGTGGGGTTTTGGTTTTGTGTGGGGTGTGGTTGTGTGTGTGTGTGTGTGGTGGGTGGGTGTTTGTGTGTGTGTGTGGGTGTGTGTGTGTGTGTGTTGTGTGTGGGGGGTTTTTTTTGGGGGTTTTGTGTGTTGTTGGTGTGTGTGTGTGTTGTGTGTGTTTTGTGGTGTGTGTGGTGTGTGTGTTGTGTGTTTTGTGTGTGTGTTTTTTGTGTGTGTGTGTGTGTGGGTGTGTGTTGGTGTGTTGTGGGGGTGGTGTGTGTGTGGGTGGTGTGTGTGTGTGTGTGTGTGTGTTGTGTGTTTGTTGTGTGTGTTGGGTGTGTGTGTGTTGTGTTGTGTGTGTGTGTGTTGTGTGGTGTGTCCGACCCTTTTTATTTTCGCATTTTCCGCTTTTATTATTTCTTTAAATATTACAGCTTCATTTCCTCTCATAAATATTTTGTAGTTTTTTGAGTATAAATTTTGACCGGCTTTTACTTGTTTTTCCCAGGGGGAGGCGGTAGCGAGTTTGGTTAGGTCTCCGACTGGCGTTCTGGGTGACCCGAGTTCGATCCCCGACAAAAACCAAAACCTTTTTCTTACCATCGGTGGCCAAGAACACCCACTGTCCTGCCCTTTAACTCTACCTTTGTTTGCGATGCATCGAGGGAAAAAGGGGGGCGGCATGACCTTTAATCACGGGGGTTCAATAACAATCCTGCGCCCCCCACGAGGGGGGGGGCCCAAACCCATCAAGCACCCCTCAAGGGAATTCCAGAGCCTACCATCCGACCCCGGGTCCTACGCCTAGGGGCTTTTTATAGGCACAAGAAACAAAAAAAACAAAAAAAAAAAAAAGGATGCTCGGTCAGCTGAGTAGTGACTTGGTAAGTCACCCGTATTAACGTATTTTAAATTTTTTTATTTTTTTTTTTTTATTTAAGTATATTTAAACCCTTCACCCCCAGATCTTTCCCTTTGCTATAAAAAAATTGGTGTTGTTAGCCAAAAAGTTACGAAAAGTCACTGAATATCCCAAAAATTAATATGGAAAGGATACTAAACGGGGTCATTTATAAAATAGCTTATATCACAAAAAATTTTTAAAATGGTAGCCAAATTAAAAGGGAAATTTATTTGGGCCTCACGGGGTTAAGGGGGGAGTTTGAGCTAATGGGGGTGAACATAACAGTGGTTGCGCGGGAGCCTTGTGTGGGTGGTAATTAGAGACTTGCAAACAGCGGTGCCGCGGGAGCCTTGTGTAGGTGGTCCCCGGGGAAAAAGCCTTGTGTAGGTGGAAAAGTAAGAGACTTGCAACGTTTAAAGAATAATTTTTTATTCGATTTTAAAAAATTAGTTCGTTAAAATAAATAAAAAAAATAACTAAAAAAATTAAAAAAAGAAAAGCTTTTGAAGCCTGAAAAAAAATTTCTTTGGTGTTATTGTTTTCGTTACAGTACAAATGAAAAAAAAGTTGCAAAGATTATGACAAAATTCTAGAGTCCTACCCGCCCTTTTTAGTGGGCATTTTTTTCCAAATTCCAATCCCTTTAGAACCTCTAAAACGTAATTATGAAAAGGAGGAGAGATGGCCCCTTTTTCCCCTATCCCCCCCTTTAAAAGCACTAAACAAAAAAAAACAGTTTTAAGAGCGGGAAAAAGGGTTCTAGAATTTTTCCAAGAAAATACTTTGTTCTTTGGTTCACTAATTGCCATTTTTGGGCCTGAACCCCTTGACTCCTACACCTGCCCCCCCAAGACTGCGTCAAAGTTGGCGCGTAGTCAAGCAAAACGACATGCGACTACGGCAATTTCGGAACAAAATCGCAAATGTTTTTAGTAAACGCAAAAAATTTTTTACCGGTTTGTGATTACCGGGCACTTGGATTTCAAGGGCGGTTTCCCCCCCCTATAATCCTTGACCATAACCCCCCCCCACAAAACAGAGTTTTCGACCCAGAGTAAGACAACAACAGTTAGGAAAGGAAAGGGTAACAGACGTTAGGAAAACGAAGCTCGGCGAAAAAAGTCCATAAAAATTATACAAACTAAAAAAGTTTTTAATTTTTTCCTTAAACAATTGTCTTTTTTCGCCATAAGAAGCTGACTACGAAAAAAAAAATCCGTTTGATAATCCAGTCATCAAAAGCAAATAAGTTACCGTTCACTCTGATCATACCCTTTGTTTCCTTAGTGGCGAGACACATCTTATTTAAATCTCAAAAATTTTTCTGTCTGTATGTTCTTATAGATCGGTACAGAGGCCAAAAAACCCCCAAAGCACAATTTTGGAATCCTCAGACCCAGCGGGGAACAAGGCTTGTTTTGATGGGGTGTGGCCGACCCTGGTGGGCGTGGCCCGCAAAAAACAAACCCCAAAACGGCTGTGGCGCCCCCAAATCTCTGCTGGAACTTTTCTCTTAATTCATACAAAAGAGAATGAAAATTTTTGGGGGTACCATTATTTAATTTTAATAAATCAAATATTTTTTTAAGACTTGACATTAGCCAAAATTGTTTTGGCCCTGATCGACTTTGGGGGAGGAAAATGTTTTGAGGGGGGGTGTCCGACCCCCGGGGGGGGTGGGAAGCAAAACAACCTAAAAAAAAGCTGTAACGGTTTTAAAAAGGCGAGATAGAGACTTGTTTGTAGTCCAAATTTTTTGGGCCCTGATGACTTGGGGGGATGGAAGAGTTTTTTCTTCTTTTTTTAACAAACCAACATGGGCCCCAGGCCCCCATTTGGGCCGCAGGCCCCCAGCCCTCCCCAGGGGCTAGGAAAAGGGGCCGGAGGGGACCCTTTTGCAGTATATATATAAAAAAAAAAGAAAGGCCCCGTCAGAAACATAGTCACATCTTCCCGAATCACACTCCCAAACCCCCTCTTTTCTATTTGTCACCTTCTATTTAACATTTTAAAAAATCGCCAGACCTTTTTTCTTCCCGTTTTTGTGTTAGAGTATAGCATTTTCATGTATCAAAAATATGTTTCACTTTTTGCTCCGTCAGCCGTTTTTTAATAATTCGCAATCAAAATCTGTAAATTCCCGAGCTTCAAAACGCTGCTGGCAACTGGCAGACGACGCACCATGGCTCGGTGGCGTCATCCCCAACGATCCCCTCCCCTGCCATGCCCAAAAGCCCCTAAAAATAGGCAAAAACATAGTAATTTAAGAATTTCGGGTTCGAAGATTCTTTTTTTCGATATGGATACACATGCATCCTTTAGGTGCAGCAAGAAAAACTGTCCCTTTCCCGAGAAAATTTGCAACTACCCCACCCCAAAGGACCACGAGAAATGTGTAAAAAATGTTGGGCATCGGGCGACGGCTCAATTTGAGAGCCATCGAAGGGGGTGAAAGTAAGGAAAAAGGGGGGGGTGTTGGGGTGGGGGAAGGGGATGGGTGTTGGGGGTGAGGGGAAAGGGGGGGGTGTTTTTGGGGGTGAAGGGGGGGGGTTTGGTGGGGTGGGAAGGGGGTGGGTTTGGTTTGGGGGGGGAAAAGGGGTGGGTGTTGGTGGTGGGGGAAGGTGTGGGTTGGTGGGGTGCAAGGGGGGATGGTTTTTTTTGGGGGTGAAAGGGGAGAGTGTTGGTGGTGGTGGAAGGGGGGGGAGGTTGGTGGTGGGGAAACGGGGGGGATGTTGGGGGTGGTAGAAGGGGTGGGTTGGCGGAGGGGAAAGGGGAGGGTGTTTGGTGGGGGGGGAAAAGGGGTGGTTGTTTTGGGGGTGGGGGAAGGGGGGGGTTTGGTGGTGGGGGAAGGGGGGGTGTTGGTGGTGGGGAAGGGGGGTGGGTGTTGGGGTGGGGGAAGGGGTGGGTGTTGGGGGTTGGGGGAAGGTGATGGGTGTTGGTGGTGGTGAAAGGGAGGGTTTTTGAGGGTGGGGGAAAGGGGATGGGTTGGTTTGGGGGGAAAACGGGGGTGGATGTGGGTGGTGGGGAAGGGGAGGGTTTGGTGGTGGGGGAAGGGGGGGGTGTTGGTGGGGGAAAAGGGGGGATGGGTGGGTGGGGGGGGAAGGGGATGGGGTGGTGGTGGGGGAAAGGGGGAGGGTGTTGGTGGTGGGGGAAGGGGAGGGGTTGGTGGGGGGAAAAAGGGGGGGATGTTGGTGGTGGTGAAGGGGAGGGTTTTGGTGGTGGTGGAAGGGGGGGGATTGGGGTGGGAAGGGGAGGGTGTTGGTGGGGGGGGAAAACGGGGTGGTTTTGGGGTGGGGGAAGGGGTGGGGTTGGTGGGGGGGGGAAGAGGATGGATGTTGGGGGGGGGGAAGGGAAGGGTTTTTGGTGGTGGGGGAAGGGAGGGGTTGTGGCGGGGAAAAGGGGAGGGTGTTGGTGGTGGGAAAAACGGGGTTGGATGTGGTGGGGTGGAAGGGGAGGTTTTGGGGGGGGGGGGGGAAGGGGTTTGGGTGTTGGTGGTGGGGGAAGTGGGTTGATTTTGGGTGGGGGGGGAAGGGGGGTTTTGGGTGGGGGGAAGGGGGATGGAGTTGGTGGGGGGGGAAGGGGGATGGTGGGGTGGGGGGGGGAGGGGAGGGGTGTTGGTGGGGGGGGAAAGGGGTGATTTTGGTGGGGGGGGAAGGGAGGTGCGGGTGGGGGGGGGGGGGTGGTGTTGGTGGGGGGGAAGGGGAGGATTTTGGTGGGGGGGGTAGGGGTGGATTGGAATGGGGATGTGGGTGGGAAGGGGGGGATTTTGGGGGGAGGGGGGGGTTGGGGAGAAGAAAGGGGTGAACAATGATATTCTTGAAGGACTCCAGTTTCCCTTTCNGCGAGGTTTTTCCTCAGGAACTAGTAATGACTGCCTTTGACGATACTACTGCTGGAAAAATGCTGTATTTTCAACACCACATGAACACACCGCCACGTAAGGAACAAAAGTACGTGACCACCCTCACTGCTGCACAGGAGGCTCAAATGTGGCAACGAGGGTCATTCAGCCTCGACCCCAATTACTATCAGAGTAGAGATTTGTGTCCCTGGTTCCGTCTGGACGCATCAGTCTTCCTTCTCAAATTTTCACCACAAGTGGCAGTAACTCGGTATCCTCCTGGAACTCCTCGTATTTTTGCTCAGCTGATGTTGGTGAGCACTGACTTCCACTTGCTTACTTCTGGGAGATGGAAGTTGATTCTTCGCACGAGTATCTCACCACAACAGAGCGGCGGCCCATGGGTGTGTGACGGAGTAAATGTCATATAATACGTTGTTCCCTTTGTATGGAGTTCTTTACGCCCTTCTACGGCATACTGTGACAGCAATACTTCGGGAGGAACATACTCGCACCACAGTTACAGATTGGCCATGGATGGATGCAACCCAGTTATGGCATGGTGATGTTTACTTTCCTGTTGATATCAATATGTAATAAGTGTGCTTTCTTTGTATAACTTAGGAATCACCCAAGTCCCAAGTAGCCCTGGCGAAGATTTGGTCATCGCTTCATCTGTCTCTCTCACTGAGGTCCTTCTATATTCCTTATGGTTCCTCTATTCCAGGTGGTGGTTGTGCTGGTAGTGGTGGTGGTGGTTGTGCTGGTAGTGGTGGTGGTGGTTGTGCTGGTAGTGGTGGTGGTGGTGGGGTGGTGGTGGTGGTGGTGGTGGTGGTGGTGGTGGTGGTGGTGGTGGTGGTGGTGGTAGTGATGGTGGTAGTAGTGGTAGTAATAGTAGTAGTAGTGGTGGTGGTGGTGGTGGTGGTGGTGGTGGCTCTGCTGGTAGTGGTAGTGGTGGCGGTGGTGGTGGTGGTGGTGGTGGTGGTGGTGGCGGTAGAGGTGGTGGTGGTGGTGGTGGTGGAAGTGGTAGAGGTGGTAATGGTGGTGGCGGTGGCGGTGGCGGTAGTGGTGGCGGTGGTGGTGGTTGTGCTGGTAGTGGTGGTGGTGGTTGAGGTGGTGGAGGTGATGGTGGTGGTAGTGGTGGTGGCAGTGGTGGTGGTGGTGGTGGTTGTGCTGGTAGTGGTGGTGGCGGCGGTTGAGCTGGTAGTGGTGGTGCGTTGGTGGTGGTGGTGGTGGTGGTGGTGGTGGGGTGGAGGGGGTGGTGGTGGAGGTGGTGGAGGTGGTGGCGGGGGGCGTGGCTGGCAGTTGCTCGTTAGTGTCTTGGGCAATACATCAGCGTGAAGCAATTACCCTGAATGATGCATTGCCTTCCTGCAGCTTACTCTTAGCTCTTCTTTGATGTCACTCACTTAGCTGCCTTGTCTCATCCGCTCCTGGACTTGCTCTTTCTCTATCTTTACTTTTTTAATCCCTCTCCCTGTTTCGCTTATTTCTTCAACATAAGCATTTCATTTTATTTTCTTAACATCATGAGTTTTCATTATCATTAAGTTAGAGTGAGATTTGAAAATAATTTGGAAGGCCCCTTTCACATGTATTTTTCAGACATTTTTTGCTTTTATTTATGCAAAAGATACTTATATATGTTTAAGCAGGAATCTCTCTCTCTCTCTCTCTCTCTCTCTCTCTCTCTCTCTCTCTCTCTCTCTCTCTCTCTCTCTCTCTCTCTCTCTCTCTCTCTCTCTCTCTCTCTCTCTCTCTCTCTCTCTCTCTCATCCTCGCCTCTTCCAATTCTTCACTTTTTTCTTTGTCGTCCCCTCATTTCCTCATTCGTACCTTCTCTTCTTCCTTTATCTCTTCGTTTTCCTCCTCCTCCTCCTCTTTCCTCGTGTATTTATCTCACTTATCGGGTGACGTAATTCTACTCTATATACGCTGAATAACTTCTCTTTTCAGCTGCCTGAATCTATTTTCTCTTCTCCTTTGTCCTCTTTTCCTGCTTATGAGTCTTTCACTTCCTCTTTCCACTTTCTAACTTCCCTGCTCTACTGTGCCATTCGATTTTGATCATTTATTTTCTTTATGTCAATCATACCTTGACTTCCCTCAATTACTCCGTAATTGTTCTATTTTAGTTCGTTTTAGCTTATGTATTTTTTTAATGTGTGTGTGTGTATTCATCTAGTTGTATTCATTGTGTGTGTGTGTGTGTGTGTGTGTGTGTTGTGTGTTTGTGTGTGTGTGTGTGTGTGTGTGTGTTGTATTCATCTAGTTGTATTCATGTGTGTGTGTGTGTGTGTGTGTGTGTGTGTGTGTGTGTATGTGTGTTGTGTGTGTATGTGTGTGTGTGTGTGTGTGTGTGTGTGTGTGTGTGTGCGTGTGTGTGTATTCATTATTTTGTATTCATGTGTGTGTGTGTGTGTGTGTGTGTGTGTGTGTGTGTGTGTGTGTGTGTGTGGTTGTGTGCGCGGTGTGTGTGTGTGTATTCATCTAGTTGTATTCATGTGTGTGTGTGTGGTGTGGGTGGGTGGTGGGTGGTGGTGGGTGTGGTGGTGGTGGGTGGTGGGTGGTGGTGGGTGGTGGGTGGGTGGTGGGTGGGTGGGTGTGTGTGTGTGGTGTGTTGGGGTGTGTGTGTGTGTGTGTGTGTGTGGTGTTGGTGTGGGGTGTGTGTGGTGTGTGTCGATCCTTTTACTTTCGCTATTATTCCTGCATTTATTTTCTCTTATAATATTACAGCTTCAGTTTCCTCTCATGAATATCTTTGTATGTGTTTTGTAGTATAAATGTTGACGCGTGCTTTTTACTTGTTCTTACCATGGGGGAGGCGGTAGCAGAGTGGTTAGCGTCTCCGACTGGCGTTCTCGGTGACCCGAGTTCGATCCCCGACGAAAACCAAAACCTTTCTGTACCATCGAGTGGCCTAAGAACACCCACATGTCCTGCCCATTAACTCTACCTTTGATTGCGAGTGCATCGACGGACACAGGGGGGCGGCATGAGCCTCTAATCACAGGTGTCACTATAACAATCCTGCCTGCGCCACCACGGGCGAGGGCCAACCATCACAGCAGCCCTCAAGGGAACTTCCAGAGCCTACCATCCAAGCCCTGGGTCACTACTGCCTACGGGCGTTATAGGCACAAATGTAACAAAAAACAAAACAAAAAAAAGGACTGCTCGGTCAGCTGAGTCTTGGTAAGTCATCCCGTCATTAACGTGATATTACATTTTTTTATTTTTTATTTAGTATTTAAGTAGTATTTAACCCCTTCACGCCCAGATCATTCCTTTGCTATATAAAATTGTCTGTTGTTAGCCATAAGATTACGAAAAGTCACTGAATATACCAAATTAACTAGTGGACAAGGATACTAAACAGGTCATGTCTATAAAATATTGCTTATATTCACTAAAAATCGTCTAATGGTAGCCAAATTACAATGGAAATTACGTTCTGGGCCTCACGGGGTTAATGGGGAGTCTTGAGCTAGATGGAGGGTGAACATCAACAGCGGTGCCGCGGGAGCCTTGTGTAGGTGGTAAGTATAGAGACTTGCAACAGCGGTGCCGCGGGAGCCTTGTGTAGGTGGTAAGTATAGAGACTTGCAACGCTAAAGATATAATTATTTATTCGTATTGTCTGAAAATTAGTTCGTTAAAATAAATAAAACAAATAACTAAAAAAATTAAAAAAAGACAGCTTGAATGCCTGAAAAGAATGCCTGGTGTTATTGTTTTCGTTACAGTACAAATGAAAATGAAGTTGCAAAAGATTATGACAAAATTCTAGAGTCCTACCCGCCCTTATTAGTGGGCATTTTTTTCCACATCTTCACAGATCCCTTCAGATACCTCTAAAACGTAATTATGAAAAGGAGGAGAGATGGCCCCTTCATCCCCTATCCCCCCTTTAAACGCACTAAACAAAAAAATACAGTTTTAAGAGCGGGAAAGGATTCTAGAATTTTACCAAGAATATACATTTTGTTCTTTGGTTCACATAATTGCCATTCTGCCTGAACCCTTGACTCCCTACACCTGCCCCGCCAAGACTGCGTCAAAGTTGGCGCGTAGTCAAGCAAAACGACATGCGACTACGGCAATTACGGAACAAAATCGCATATGTATTCTAGTAAACGCAGAAGATTTTTTACCGGTTTGTGATTACCGGACACTTGCGATTTCAAGGGCGGTTTCCCCCCTCCTAGTAATCCTTGACCATAACCCCTTCCTCACAAAAGGCAGAGTTGCGACACCCAGAGTAAGACAACAGACAGTTAGGAATAGGAAGGATAACAGACAGTTAGGAATACGAAGCTCGGCGAAAACAGTCCAGTAATAATTATACAACTAAATAATGCTTTCAATTTGTACCTTAAACAATTGTCTTTTTTATCGCCATAAGAAGACTGACCTACGAAAAAAAAGTCCGTTTGATAATGCCAGTCATCAAAAAGCAAATAATGTTACCTGTTCACTCTGATCATACCGTTTGTTACCTTAGTTGGGCGAGACACATCTATATATATAAATCTCAAAATTTGTCTGTCTGTATGTTCGTTATAGACTCGGCTACAGATGGCCAAAACCCCACATGCAGCACATATTTGGAATCCTCATGACCCAGCGGAGAACATAGGCTATGTTTCGATGGGTGTGGCCGACCCTGGTGGGCGTGGCCAGCAAAAACAACCTAAAACGGCTGTGGCTGCTATAGTCTCTGCTGGAACATTTTCTCTATAATTCATACAAGAGAGAATGAACATTTTATGGGGATACCATTATTAATTTTAGTAAATCAAATTATTTTATTTATCAGACTTGACACTGTAGTCCAAAATTGTTGGCCGTGATCGACTTAGGGGGATGGAAGATGGTTTGAGGGGCGTGTCCGACCCCGGTGGGCGTGGCAAGCAATAACAACCTAAAAACAGCTGTAACGGTTAAACCGTGCGAGATAGAGACTTGACTTTGTAGTCCAAATTTGTTGGCCGTGATCGACTTGGGGGGATGGAAGAGTTTTTCTTCTTTTTATCAACATAACACAACATGGCCGCAGGCCCCCCATTGGGCCGCAGGCCCACAGCCCTCCGCAGGAGCTAGGAGAAAGGGTGCCCGGAGGGCACCCTTTCTGCTAGTATATATATAAATACAACAGAACAGGCCACTGTCAGAAACATAGTCACATCTTCCCTGACACCTCACACTCCCAAGTCCCTCTTCTTTGCATATTTGTCACCTTTCTATTTAACATTAAAGTAATCGTCCAGACCATTTTATCATTCCTGATTTTATGTAGTTAGAGTATAGCCATTATCGAGTGTATCAACAATATGTTGTCACTTTTTGCATCCAGTCAGCCGTTTTTTTAATAATTCGCAATCAAAATCTGTAAATTCCCCGAGCTTCCAAAACGCTGCTGGCAACTGGCAGACGACGCACCATGGCTCGGTGACGTCATCCTAAGCGATTCCTCACTCCCCTGCCATGCCAAAAGCCCGTAAACCTAGGCAATAAACATAGTAATTGAAGAATTTCGGTGTTTCTGATAGATTCTTTTTGCGATATGGTATACACATGCATCCTTTATGGGTGCAGCAAGAAAGCTGTGCCTTTCCAGAGAAGTTTGCACACGTACCCGACCAATAGGACCACGAGAAATGTGTAAAAAATGTTGGTGCATCGGACGACGGCTCAATAGAGAGCCATCGAATGGGATGAAAGTAAGGAAACGGGGGTGGGTGTTGGTGGTGGGGGAAGGGGATGGGTGTTGGTGGTGAGGGAAGGGGATGGGTGTTAGGGTGGTGAAGGGGGTGGGTTTGGTGGTGGTGGAAGGGGATGGTGTTGTGGTGGGGGGAAGGGGATGGGTGTTGGTGGTGGGGGAAGGTGATGGGTGTTGGTGGTGGTGCAAGGGGATGGTTGTTGGTGGTGGTGAAAGGGGATGAGTGTTGGTGGTGGTGGAAGGGGATGAGTGTTGGTGGTGGGGAAACGGAGGTGGATGTTGGTGGTGGTAGAAGGGGATGGTGTTGGCGGAGGGGAAAGGGGATGGGTGTTCGGTGTGGGGAAACGGTGGTGGTTGTTGGTGGTGGGGGAAGGGGATGGGTGTTGGTGGTGGGGGAAGGGGATGGATGTTGGTGGTGGGGAAGGGGATGGGTGTTGGTGGTGGGGGAAGGGGATGGGTGTTGGTGGTGGGGGAAGGTGATGGGTGTTGGTGGTGGTGAAAGGGGATGGGTGTTGATGGTGGTGGAAGGGGATGGGTGTTGGTGGTGGGGAAACGGGGTGGGATGTGGGTGGTGGGGAAGGGGATGGGTATTGGTGGTGGGGGAAGGGGATGGATGTTGGTGGTGGGGGAAGGGGATGGGTGCTGGTGGTGGGGGAAGAGGATGGGTGTTGGTGGTGGGGAAGGGGATGGGTGTTGGTGGTGGTGGAAGGGATGGGTGTTGGTGGTGGGGAAACGGGGGTGGATGTTGGTGGTGGTGAAAGGGGATGGGTGTTGGTGGTGGTGGAAGGGGATGGATGTTGGTGGTGGGGGAAGGGGATGGGTGTTGTGGTGGGGGAAACGGGGGTGGATGTTGGTGGTGGGGGAAGGGGATGGGTGTTGGTGGTGGGGGAAGAGGATGGATGTTGGTGGTGGGGGAAGGGAATGGGTGTTGGTGGTGGGGGAAGGGGATGGGTGTTTGGTGGCGTTGGAAGGGGATGGGTGTTGGTGGTGGGAAAAACGGGGTTGGATGTTGGTGGTGGTGGAAGGGGATGGGTGTTGGTGGTGGTGGAAGGGGATGGGTGTTGGTGGTGGGGGAAGTGGGTTGATGTTGGTGGTGGGTGAAGGGATGGGTGTTGGTGGTGGGGGAAGGGGAATGGATGTTGGTGGTGGGGGAAGGGGATGGTGTTGGTGGTGGGGGAGGGGATGGGTGTTGGTGGTGGGGGAAGTGGGTTGATGTTGGTGTGGGGGAAGGGGATGGATGCTGGTGGTGGGGGAAGGGGATGGATGTTGGTGGTGGGGGAAGGGGATGGATGTTGGTGGTGGGGGTAGGGGATGAGTATTGGAAGTGGGGATGTGGGTGGGAACGGGGATGGATGTTGGGGGATGTGGGTGGGTGTTGGGGATGAAGTAAGGTGAACAATAGCATATTCTTGAAGGACTCCAGATTCTCATTCTCTCTCTCTCTCTCTCTCTCTCTCTCTCTCTCTCTCTCTCTCTCTCTCTCGGTAAAGCACCTCATATGACGTCATCAGTAATATTCGCGCGGCGTCTGGAACGATGCAATTTTTTTTACGCGCTTTTTACAAATGTCGTGTTTTTACGAAAATAAGGCGTGGAAATTAACCTTTTTTTGTGGATTAGGTGTTTTGAATGAACACTTAACATACATATTTATGCAAAGAAAAAATGGGTCTGGACTATTACTTTAAGAATTATAGGTGACGGTGGGACGAGTGAAGTGGGTAAATTTGACCTAAAGGGAGACCGTCCACCGCCCCAACCAGCTCCAACACGAGGGGTGCGAGTCTTCCGGGGCCTCTTGGTGGATTAGTAGCCGATGAGTGAGGGGAGAAGGTGGTCTTGTTACCTGCTGTAAAACTTATCCAAGAGTGCTGAAGTTTGCCAGGAGTATTGCATGACAGATCTTTGGTCTCTCACATTGTCTGTCCGTCTGTGTGTTTGTCTGTCTTTGTTCCTATTTGTGCCTGGATGTTACTCTATTATTTTTTCTGTCTAATGATTCTCTCTCTCTCTCTCTCTCTCTCTCTCTCTCTCTCTCTCTCTCTCTCTCTCTCTCTCTCTCTCTCTCTCTCTCTCTCTCTCTCTCTCTCTCTCTCTCTCTCTCTCTCTCTGAGAATGAAAACCCTAGTAGTATAATTCACCAGGCTTCCAGGCTTCCGGCTAAGTACAGTGAAATAATTAATCTACTCGACACTATAGTTAATTTTATCTGCAAGCGAAATCAAGTCTCTTTCGTGTGTGTGTTATTCACCCATTGTCTTGTCCACGCGAGCTGGCTTACGATCACCAGTTTTCACCCTCTCAGTGCGAGCTTGGAGCTCATTATTACCGATCTTTGGGCAATGCTAGGACCTCACACACAACACACCCCAACCCCTTGCTCAAGGGGGACAGTAACCGCCAGAATTTGTCAGTGAAAAATCCCTGGGAGCGCGAGGATTCGAACCGCCTACCCACAGAATGGGAGACCAGCACGTTATCAACCTAACCATGGCGCGGTGAGTGTTTGTGTGTGTGTGTGGTGTTGTGTGTGTGTGTGTGTGTGTGTGTGTGTGTGTGTGTGTGTGTGTGTGTGTGTGTGTGTGTGTGTGTGTGTGTGTGCGTACGCGTGTGCGTATCCCGTATCCTAAATGGAATGTTGGCTATCGGTTTGGTGTCCTTTTGCCCTCAAAACTTGGAACGCCTGAAGGGTGAGAGTGTCCCTCCCATCTTCCCTCATCTCCCTTCTCCCTTCCCTTTAGCACTCCATTCTCCCTTGCTACGAGTACTTCCTCTTACACTGTGATAGGTTGCCCCCATTCACCCCTGTTCTCTTCTCCGTCCTCAATAGCAGGTTGCCCCGCAACCCTTCCTTCGATAACATGAGGACCAGCAGCGATAGAGGCCGTCACTTCTGATTGGGCGGGTGTTTGATCCGGAACCGCGCTCTGCTCGATGGGAGGAGCGGTGCCGCACCGTAATTATAGGAAGGCTGTGCTACTCAGGGTTATAGAGATAATGACTCTGGTGCTACCTGGGGGAGTCTGGCCAGGAGGAAAGTCATGTTCACTGTCTTCACTTCTTCCCAGCAGCAGATTTGCTTCACTTTTTATTTCTTAATGTAAGAAGAGTCTGTCATTCCCCATTCATTAAGTTTTCATGAAGTGCATTAGCTATGTACACATTTAGGTACAAGGAAAAGATTCACTGATGCAGAACAAGTTACATTTAAAAAATGTATACGTACATCTGGTTGTGATTCCAGTTGTAAAGGTTGATGGCCATGGATTCAGATGAGGGCATGACGCACATCATTACTGATTCAGGGTTGCCACGTGTCGAAACGATGGTGACGCAAATAATACAAAATACATTAAGGGAATTAAGATGTGGTGTGACAAATGAGACATAATAGATACATTTTTTCAAAAATGGTTGAGTGTAAACTTAACTATCAATATAATACAGATATAATACGTTGGAAATGAGGCGGAGGGACATACAGTGAATGATCAACTCGAAGTAAGACTTTCATCCTGGATACCATTAAGAAGAAATAAACATTGACAAATGATGCTTTAACATAGCCTGTACTTAATGGATAATTACGGTGACCGCGCGGCCCTGCCTGGAAGCAAGGGAAGGCCGCGGCGGCAAGCAGGACAGTGATGGGTGAATAACCTGAGCAGCAGCAGATGGCCGGAGATAGAAATGAACGGAAAAGAATGGAGAGAAGAAATTGTCCTGCTTCAGACTAACACAGGGATTGGCAGTGGCAATGATGATGATGATGACGACGACGACAGTGAAGTTTCCCTTGTACTACATTTCCTTTCTTCCATCACTCCCGTTTTGCAGTGAAACACCCTTTCCTCAACATGGATGGGATGATTCCTGTCTACATAAGTGCACACACACATGTGTCTTAATATTCGCAGAGGCCATCGTCGCCCCTCCAGTACCGTCCAAAGGCTATCCCGCCAATACTAACCAATCACCTTTCCTGAAAATGCCGCATCGCCACAACTTCTTCAGCGCTGCCCCATTCCTGACATTACACCTCTGTACCGTCCTTGTCCCACTATAGTGCCACGCCTGACCCCTCCGCCAAACCCACCCCCGGCTTCTCCCCACCCATGCCACCCCCTGCTTCTCCCTACCCATGCCAGCCCCTGCTTCTTCCCACCCATGCCACCCCCTGCTTCTCCCACCCATGCCACCCCCTGCTTCTCCCTACCCATGCCACCCCTGCTTCTCCCTACCCATGCCACCCCCCTGCTTCTCCCCACCCATGCCACCCCGCTTCTCCCCACCTGCCACCCCCTCTTCTCCTACCCATGCCACCCCCTGCTTCTCCCCACCATGCCACCCCCTGCTTTCCCTACCATGCCAGCCCCTGCTTCTCCCTACCCATGCCACCCCCTGCTTCTCCCCACCCATGCCACCCCTGCTTCTCCCTACCATGCCAGCCCCTGCTTCTCCCTACCCATGCCACCCCCTGCTTCTCCCTACCCATGCCACCCCCTGCTCTCCCCACCCATGCCACCCCCTGCTTCTCCCCACCCATGCCACCCCCTGCTTCTCCCTACCCATGCCAGCCCCTGCTTCTCCCTACCCATGCCACCCCCTGCTTCTCCCCACCCATGCCACCCCCTGCTTCTCCCTACCCATGCCAGCCCCTGCTTCTCCCTACCCATGCCACCCCCTGCTTCTCCCCACCCATGCCACCCCTGCTTCTCCCTACCCATGCCACCCCTGCTTCTCCCTACCCATGCCACCCCCTGCTTCTCCCTACCCAGCCGCCGTTCCCCATACCATGCAGCCCCTGCTTCTCCCTACCCATGCCACCCCCTGCTTCCCCACCCATGCCACCCCCTGCTTCTCCCACCCATGCCAGCCCCTGCTTCTCCCACCCATGCCACCCCCTGCTTCTCCCACCCATGCCACCCCTGCTTCTCCCACCCATGCCACCCCCTGCTTCTCCCCACCCATGCCACCCCGTGCACTTAAGTTCCGCCCCTATGTGACGTCACGAGCTTGGACAACGGTGATTGGCTACAGACATTTCCCATGCCACATATTATACCAGAGAACGGCAATAGGCCTTGTTCCTACCCCGACAATGCTGTTCCGTTCACATCTGGAGCCGCCCCAGGGAAGCAAACATCACCTTGATTCATGTTCCGGTGCCATTATGTCTTGTTTGCCAAATATATATACGAGAATATTGCGGAGAAAATAATGACACGACCTTTTCCTAGCTCCTTTTCCGCCTCCGCTTCCTCTATTATTACTAGTTACTTGTTTATGTCTATATCATATTTATTTTGCTTTTTACTGTATTATTCTGCTCCTCCTCTCTTGCTTCACTCACTCCTCCCCCTCCCCTTCCTTCCATGCCCTTGTAATCCTACCTTCTTATCCCATTTAGCTTACTCTCCACCATTGCCTATTTTCTCTCTTTCTTCGACCTTTTCTTTTAGCATATTTTCTTATCTTTTTCTCATACTTCTATTTGACTTCCTTGCCCCATCTTCTCTCACTTCTTCCTCTTTCGTATCATTCTTCCTCCTTATCCTCTCTTCCTTGGCTTCTTTTCTCTTTTTCCTTCTTGTATTTTTTGTACCTTCCTCTTTTTTTTCTTTTTGTAAGTGTTAAGTGTAATTTTACGTCTTATTTTTGTATTACTTACATCATGAGGAGCGAGAAAAAAATACGAAAAGCCCGCTTACTGCCAGTCCTCGTATAACAAATAAAAGGCAAAAATAGATTGTTCCGTCAGTCATTCGAGCCGTTCTCTTTTTCCCTCACTCTTTTCTTTCACCTCTAAGTTCCTCCTCCTCCTCCTCCTCCTCCTCCTCCTCCTCTTCCTCCTCCTCCTCCTCCT